>BQNB010017870.1:0-12641 GCA_026074375.1 Tanacetum coccineum
TAGAGCCCGGTTTCGTAGAAGGAATCTCTTTAGAGCCCGTTTTTCAGAAAAACTGGGATGTACGTAAAAATTATATTCATTTGGCAAAATTAACTTACGATATTTTGTTCATTTAGTAAACAACAGAAACAGTAAGTAAACTAGATACAACTTTAAGCTTTAAATAACTTTCTGATCCTATAAGTCGCAATGATCGATTTGAAAAAGCACATCCAAACGCCCCGCTTATGGGGTGTTTGTGATTGCTTTTTTATTCTGCTAATGTGCTTATTTGCAGTTTCGTATTATCAAAACAACTTCTATTTGTTTGCGCCTTTTCAGGTAAAATAAGCTTATTCTGATAAGCACATAAGACTTATTTCAAAGTATTCATTTTTGTTGTGACTAAAATTACTTTTTTACAAACAAACTTAACTTAAACCTCTTATAAATAAACTTGATTTAATTCTTTTAACAAATAATTATTTTTTCGAGTAGTCTTGCATTTCGTAACAAAATAAGTAAATCCAAACACCGTTTCTAGGAGAACTTACTTTTAAGCACAAGCATAAGCAGAAAAGATAAGCAATCCCAAACTACCCCCCTAAATCATTAAAAATATCGTGAAATACAACAATAATACCCAATAAGGGGGAGTTTGTTTCGGCTTATATAGTCGGCTTATGGCTTATCTGGTTTTGGGATTATGTTTCATAAGCTCACTTTTTGTGGCTTATGTAGAAAGTTTTCTGCTTATAAAAGTTCTTATGACATAACAAAGGGGGTGTTTGTTTCGGCTTATATGTGGGCTTATGAGCTTATTTGATTTCGGCTTATATTTCATAAGCCCCAATATTTTGAGACTTATGGGCGTATATAAGTTTATTAAGCCCACAAGTTTCAAAATAAGCCGGAAAATTGAGGCTTATGAAATATAAGCCGAAACTAAATAAGCCCATAAGCCCATATATAAACTGAAACAAACATCCCCAAACTTACATAAGGCGAAAAATTTCAAAATAAGGCACGGTTAAGAAACATTAGCCGAAAACCAAATAAGCCCGGTATGCGAAACAAACACCCCTAAAAGTGTTGGAAAATTACCCGAGACACCATGAGCATAGAGACAATGAGTCCCATATGGGCAACTCCCAGTAGCCATCCACTTATGACACAACCTAGTCTTCTTCCACGTCATCTGCATCTTCCTATACTCTTTCAACTCATCACCATTCATAACATTAACAACAACACTTGTCCTATTACTTTTAAACCCATGAGTAAAATGACAGTTGTCACCATATTGACATGTCTCACCATTCATAAACCTCCAACATGGTTTCGAATACTTTTCGTTGTTGTTGTTGTTGTTGTTAGAATGAATGAAACAACATTTGTCACCGTAGCCGCATATGCCACGTTGGAAACGTTTGCACACTTCAGTTTTTGTTGTTTTGAGACGTTTATTGGGATAATGTTGTTGGTTATTGTGAGACATCTTTTTAAGGTTGTTTTTTTAGGGTTTATGATTTAGAAGCAAAACCCCATTTCATTCAATCATTTGTTTTGTGTTGACATTCATTGATCATGGTGATGTAATTACCACTACTCCGGTCAATTAAATAGCAAAAACAAGCTTCCGAGGAACGGGAAAGGGCAGCGGTGGGGCAGGTCAAAGACATTGCTAACATGATGCCATCTTCATAACCTCTGAATTAGTTATTAGATATCACAAACAGTTTTTTTGGAAATTCTAAATTGAATATTTAAATGCCATCGAATTTGACTATCTTGCTAACGTGAATAGGCTTGGATATTTTATAGCTGCTAGCGAACGTGAATATTCTATGTAACTCTATAATTTGAGAATTATTAGTGGAATTTATCTACAGTTTTGATTCAACTAGGTTAGTTTGGTCTTAATTAGGCAGTTACTGTTGGACGAGTTGGACTTAATTAGTCAATAAGGGATTTGTTTCCTTCAAATTCGTTTTGAAGTTTAATACAACTGGGCCCCTCGTGGGATTGGTAAGATGTATGTGTGGCCACACCCAAGATTTTCTCAGAAGATTTGGTAATCTTGCTCAATTAGATAAAACGAGAAACAGAATCAGTTAATTAAGGAATGACTAAGATCCATATCCTTATTAACATTGTATTAGAAACAAAAGGATAATAATAATGATGAATCATTAAAAGGTTTTGTCCAGGAGACCTTACTCGAGATTGTACTAGAGGCATCGGCGTGTTGCTAGACGCTAACCAATGTGATCACACTATTAAGATATGTCCAAGTGGGAGCTGTTAGTTTTATGGACATAAATTAGTAGATGTGTGTTAGGATCGAACTCGAGACCTTGGGATTGCACACATTACATATGAAGGAATTAATGGATAATAATTAATATATATAAACCGTTATATATTTAATTATTAAAACACAAAAATAAATGTTTAATGGAAGTTAGTAGTTAACGAGGATTGACTAACGATCGTTAAATATTATAAGTAAATGACTAGAATGAAAAAATAAGTCGGAATGGTTCCGGAACCCCTTTTGGGTTAATTAGCCAATCGGTTGGGCTTTGGGAAACCCAATCCCATACCAACTTGTCCTCCAAGTTATCAAGGCTATATAAATAAGGCATAGGGTTATTTGTAGAGAGACTTTTGTGCACTTGCTATAACCCTAAACTTGTTTTCTTTTTCTTTTTCTGGTGCTCGGCCGAATACCCCACTTCAAGGGTTTCGGATTTTGTTTTTCCAAAACAAAATTGTTTGTGTTTTATTTACTAGCATAAACATTAATTCGGTTATAGTACGTGTGTACAAGAACGAGATATTAACACACTATAGTTAATATCTTGGATCGAATAACAAAAAGGTAAGGGGTTATTCATTGATCCAATCATAAACCCTAATTAGGGATTTGATCAAGAACAAAGGTAATCAAGAACGATTCTTGTGCTCGCGAGAATCCAAATGTATGTAACCCGACCCGGTTAATTATATGCATGTTATTATATAATTTGTTATCGCTTCCGCTATTACGTGCTTTGATGATTTGTTTAGATTATAATTGTTATGTATGCTAAAAAAACAACACAAGGTAGGGATGAAGTAACATCCACTTTTTGTCACTTTGACAAATAAAGAAACAAAATGAAAACTTCATTTTTCCTGGATATCCGATTATCCACAGTCCACACCATTCCATCACATTTAGAAATATGAAATTCTTGCATTTAAAAAAAATAGTTCCTTTCACTAACAATTTAATATGGATATAAAGGCAAGTATAAACTGACCCTTCATCATGTTCACAACAAAATTGACACATATCTCATTGTTTTCTAGGGACATACCAGTCAATCTCATGGCTAAGACACGAGAATCATTGCCTCATAATTTACAAAGCATTAACAATTATTTGTGGCCTTGAATGCATGTTCTTTTGCAAAATTAATTAACCGCTATTCGATTTTGCCATATAATTAATGTGCGCTTTGCGGTTCTTTATTGGTAACACATATCCAGAAGTAGTTATAAAAAATAGATACTGATCAAGACAATAATTCTAAAAGCTTTGTCAATTTTAAAACCGGAAATATTTACTGGCATAACAATTGTTATCATGCCACATGTAAAATAATCATACGTGTATCATGCATTTGATATATACGGGCATCACATATTAACAAAGATGTAAAGAAATTACATACTTGTATGATTGAACCAAGTGCCTCTTCCATTGTCTGCATAGATTTCCACGATACCAATAATCCAAACTTTCCAATCCGTATCCCTAGAACCTTTTCATCAAATTTCTCTGTAGCCTTACCGAATTTGAGTGTCATATATATCTCTAACAGATCATAATTTACACAATTCACCAGTCATGATTATCGCTCACAAAATATTGTATCAGTTTGTTGGTTTTCGGGTCTTGATAATCAAAGATTGCCGGATAAATTCTTGAATCGTGTAAAAGTCCACTTTCCTGATACAATATTTCGACCCTATTTGGTGCCTTGGGTTACACGAAATTTGTATAGGGATAAGAC
Source organism: Tanacetum coccineum (assembly GCA_026074375.1). Classification (NCBI taxonomy): domain Eukaryota; kingdom Viridiplantae; phylum Streptophyta; class Magnoliopsida; order Asterales; family Asteraceae; genus Tanacetum; species Tanacetum coccineum. The sequence goes on from BQNB010017870.1 coordinate 4,044, forward strand.
AAGAATGAACCACTCAAATTCTAGGCACAAGAAAGAGGGCAAAACATAGAGAATTTGTTGTATTTGTTCATCACATGAAAAGACCAAAATGATGTCTATATATAATAGACAAAGTAACTTTTCATGAAAAGTCACACCCTTTCATGAATGGTCATACCATTTAGTGAATGGTCACACCCTTTGGTAATAACTATTAACAACCATTTGTTGTGTTGGAAACCAAATTAACTTATACGAGTGTGCACTCCGCACCACCTAACTCGTATTATAGTTTAACTTGAAATCCCTTTGGTCTTTGGGTAAATCACAATTACATAAAATGACCGATGACACTAAAATCACCAACAACCCTTCCCCATTTTAGTGTAATCCTTGATTTCCTATTTAATCAGAACAAATCAAACTCATGCATAGATGAAAATATCCTAAGGATTGAATTTTCACTTAGTATATTACACATTCCAAATATTCGAAAATCAGGGTGTCCCATGGATTGAACCCATCAACTCGTTTGAATACTCGAAGATAATATACACACGAGTTTTTACATTTCTCCAATGTTTGTACTTGACGCTTTACAAGCCATGCGTCCTTATCCATTCATGAGTATATACAAAGCTAAGTCCAAGCTTATTGAAGCGGCAAAACTTCATACTCATATAGGTAGTTTCTTTTAATCATGCCCTGCGTTGCACTTTTAAAAAAAACAAACTATTAAGAAGATAAACTTCAACCTCTTTATCTTGCAGGTCTGAACACATACCTTGGGAAAATATAACATGTGTTCCAATCTCTAAGTGTGAGCTTTCCGCATTGAATTCAGCTTCTAACGTTATATTAGAAGAGAATTGGATGTCTCACCATTAGAGAATTTTAATGGACTTTTTAATTCCCTGTTTCCGACTTTGTGCACTAAGTCTCAAGCAAACCTCTTTGTCTAGTGGTAAGCTATTAATATTTTTGCTATAACAAGCTTTTGACATGGTAGCGTTGACTTTTAAACATAAAACAATGTTTATTAACAAGTCCTTCAACTTATGTTAAAATTTAGAACAAGAAAACAACGAATTACTAATGCCATACCTTTACAAGATACTACACTTATACCAAGTGTAAAATCCAACACCTATTAATTTGTAGTCTTCTTGATTAATTAATCCAACTGCATTAAAGAACCCCGTTGTATTCTAAAACTAGTTTCTCTTCAAGTACTAACATACTTTGTTCAAAGCATCCCAAAATATTAATCAAAGGATACTACCATCGCATATGCAACTTTCAATAATTGTATCATTTTAAAAGATGAAGAATCCATTAACCCTTAACCATAGTTCATGGTTTTGTTCAAGAACTTGGTACTTGGATTACGATAGCGAAACATATCATTTACCTATAAAAGAATGATATCTACCCGACCAAAATAACTAGTCTAAATACAAGTACCAGATCACTTGTGTAATCATCAACCATTTATACAATAAATGTAACTACATATATGTCATGTTTGTCGATTCCGATCCGAATCCTTATACAAACGATTTAAAACCTTTATCATATACACGAACAAAAGACTTTTAGTGTCCGTCCAAATATGAAATCATCATTTCGTTTTTTTTAACCTCTATTATATTAATAAAAAACCACTAGCAAGAAGCTAGAAATTACAACGAAACAAGATAAGAATTTTTAAGCCAATCGTTCCAACTAAACGAAGCTAATCATCATTTCGTTTCATGGACATTTAATTCTTTTCTATCATCACCGATCAAAACAATGCATGTTTTACATATACAATCGGTGTATCATGAGGGAAGCAAAGACAATAATTAAACCATGTCTTTTATCGTAATTATATACGATGATTCACATCAACTTGAACATCAATCAAGAGTAACCATGAATTTATCACATTCACTCATTTCAATATATGAAAAACACTCTTTGCAATATCATTGATAATCTCCAACTTTACGAACAAAAGTACAAAACACATAAACATACTCTACCAAATAGAATATGTAAACCAATTAAGACAGTGTTCATGCATACCAAACATATGACTTATCCGTTTCATATCATGCATGTCTTACTGTCAAACATTTCATATTACCAAATAAAGAAAAGAAGATGGCAAACGCATGTTTCTGGATAGTCATTTATCTACCAATCACTACAACAAAAGCCCCTTTCCCCAGCGCGTTTTTCCCCAGCGACATATGTCGCTGGGGAAAAGTCGCTAAACGACAAAAATACTCCGACGTGGCATTTTTTCTCGTTGAATCTTTAGTCAAACGTTATCGAAACGTTTCCCCAGCGACATGTCGCTGGGGAAGATTTTCATGAAATTTGATAAAAAATTTCAGCGAAAATCTAAGCGGGAAATTATCCCGCCAGTCTTTCCCCAGCGACATGTCGCTGGGGATACTTTTGTTCATTGTTTAGTGCGTAATTAGTCCATAATTGTTGTAGCGTTTGAACTGTACAACTTTCCCCAGCGACATGTCGCTGGGGAAACTTAACAGGCTTATTTATTAGGCTGGCCCGTTTATAAGTTAACATATTTTCGGGTTTGGGCTTAGTTTCCCCAGCGACATGTCGCTGGGGATGTTCGTTTGACTTTTAAACAAACTACGTTTTTAGGCTATTTTCGGTCCAATATTCCACATACTAACTAAATTTACTTCAAAGTTAACTGAATTTTACTCCTAGCTACCACTATATGTAATCATAATACACGGAATGACCAAATCGATTAACGTTTATTATTAAAACATCAAATTACATTAGAAATCGATAAACACTCAAACATTAAAGCATAACTCATACATTCCAAATGCTAGATTGATTTATCTTAATGAAAAACTACTCCATATTAAGGTTTCCCATCCCATTATAGATCTCGTGAAGTATTGCAGCTGACTCAAGTGTGTGGTTCTCGGGATGCCTTTCCATCTCTAATTGTCCCTCTAGTATCCTTATCCTTGCCTAGCTCATACATTGAACCTCTAATGTGTAACCCTAGCTCATACATTGAACCTCTAATGTGTAACCCTACCTTATGTTACGAATCATAACCGAAGTCGAAACATGATCACTAGGATCCAACTTCAATATTATCTCACGATGATGTTGTTTCTTAATAAACAACCTTTTTGCACCCTCGTTAAAACGTGGTTTGTCCTTAGGTTTACGATTAGGTACAACACGGTTTCTTGGTCCAGTTGCTACCGGAAAGTGTACGGACCACTTGTTGAACCTATAATGCTCATACGTCCCTTGCTTACATTGCATTTAATTATTTTCATCATTAAACCTAGCTCATACGTTGAACCTATAATGTTGAACCCTAACTCATACATTGAACCTATAATGTGTAACCCTACCTTATACGTTGAACCTCTAATGTGTAACCCTAACTCATACATTGAACCTATAATGTTGAACCCTAACTCATACATTGAACCTATAATGTTGAACCCTAACTCATACATTGAACCTATAATGTGTAACCCTAGCTCATACATTGAAGGTTCAATGTATGAGTTAGGGTTCAACATTATAGGTTCACCGTACGAGTTACGGTTCAACATTGTAGGTTCAATGTATGAGTTAGGGTTCAACATTATAGGTTCAATGTATGAGTTAGGGTTCAACATTATAGGTGCAACGTATGAGCTAGGTTTAATGATGAAAATAATTAAATGCAATGTAAGCAAGGGACGTATGAGCATTATAGGTTCAACAAGTGGTCCGTACACTTTCCGGTAGCAACTGGACCAAGAAACCGTGTTGTACCTAATCGTAAACCTAAGGACAAACCACGTTTTAACGAGGGTGCAAAAAGGTTGTTTATTAAGAAACAACATCATCGTGAGAGCTAGGGTTACATATTAGAGGTTCAATGTATGAGCTAGGGTTACACATTAAAGGTTCAATGTATGAGCAAGGGTTCACATTAGAGGTTCAATGTATGAGCTAGGGTTACACATTAGAGGTTCAATGTATGAGCTAGGCAAGGATAAGGATACTAGAGGGACAATTAGAGATGGATAAGGATAATAAACGTTAATCGATTTGGTCATTCCGTGTATTATGATTACATATAGTGGTAGCTAGGAGTAAAATTCAGTTAACTTTGAAGTAAATTTAGTTATTATGTGGAATATTGGACCGAAAATAGCCTAAAAACGTAGTTTGTTTAAAAGTCAAACGAATATCCCCAGCGACATGTCGCTGGGGAAACTAAGCCCAAACCCGAAAATATGTTAACTTATAAACGGGCCAGCCTAATAAATAAGCCTGTTAAGTTTCCCCAGCGACATGTCGCTGGGGAAAGTTGTACAATTCAAACGCTACAACAATTATGGACTAATTACGCACTAAACTATGAACAAAAGTATCCCCAGCGACATGTCGCTGGGGAAAGACTGGCGGGATAATTTCCCGCTTAGATTTTCGCTGAAATTTTTTATTAAATTTCATGAAAATCTTCCCCAACGACATGTCGCTGGGGGAAACGTTTCAATAACGTTTGACTAAATATTCAACGAGAAAAAATGCCACGTTGGAGTATTTTGTCGTTTAGCGATTTTTCCCCAGCGACATATGTCGCTGGGGAAAAACGCGCTGGGGAAAGGGGTTTTTGTTGTAGTGGTTTCCCAGGGTACAACGGCCAAAGCAGATGTACTGTTGGACGTAACAAACTTGTCTGAATGATCACGAAAAAGCTGTGCCTTCTTGATCGAATGACTGCTGGAATTCAGTAGCTAATGAGCTGCGTTTTTGGATGTGTGAAAACTGAATGAGAATGACTATATTTATAGTGAAAAAGTATCTTGTCCTCCACGATAATGGATTCGCAGGTAGACGAAGTTTCAGAGCTGCATTCGTGTTTGCATATTGCGTGGGCTTGCATGAGTTCACATGCTTGGAACCCATTTTGGCCCAGAAATCTTGAAATCTGCACCCCCTATGAGAGCGCACGTAGGTGTTGCAGTAAAAACCAAGAAAGCAATTTGAAGGTAGCTATCGAGATTTCTATATAAACACATCTCCACTTCCCTTCTTGGGCGATGTGGATGGTCAATTTTCTCAGATTTTGTGTTTCAAGTGTTCCACTTTGAAACACGATATCTCATTCATATTAATTATATTTGTTTCGTTGCGAAGCTCTCTTCAAAGAGAACGCAAAACTACTGGCTAATATAAATATATATAACATATACATATATTAAATAAGAGTTTTGCTACATCCACAAAACATATACAAAGAAACATCCACAAACATGTGTTGTGATGTTTTGATTGGAGTATTTTAAAACATTTTCTCTTTCTTCTCTTTGATTAAACTACTCACATGTAGACAACTAATGTTTATGGATGTTTCTTTGTAAATGTTTTGTGAATGTAGCAAAGCTCATTAAATAATGTTCAAAATTAACTAAAAGTCATTTTACACAAATATTTTCCAACAAAAATTGTATAAAAGATTACTAACAACTTTTAGACGTTTCAAATAAGTTAGTCCTTGTGAAGTCGCATCTTAGATTATTATAGGTTATAAATTTCTTCATGCCAATCACTCTCCTTTCCAACCATCTTCCTAAATGTCAAACTAGCACATATATTTAATCCTAATCCTAAGTTTAATAATTTAAATATCAACATCAACAACTTTATATTGCCCATATAATATTAATCATATGATGTAACCCATCTTCATTATATCTTTCTTAATCTAACCAAACATAACAAACTTCATTATTCACAAAAATGGACAGATTGGTTAAGGCAGATGTGAATGAACTAAACCTTATGTTCACCAAAAACCAAAAATGTTCAACAAGTTTTAAGCTAACTAATTTGATGCATACCATGTCTGTGGCAATTTCGCTCAACACGACGAACCAAACGATTTTCTCGTTCACACAAGCGTATTCCATCATCCCACCACTTGGAACATCAACTTTCACGTTAAATCTAGCGAAACCGTGTGATATTCCACCTCTTTCGACCCCGCTAGATAACGTGCTTGTAAGATCATCTATGTTACCTACAGGAAAGGCTAGCCAGGAAGAACTTAAACGTTTGTTCTCAAAACCAGGCCCGTATATATTTAAGGATGTAACGATTCCTATTTCGTTTGTGGGCCCACATGTCATTGAGTTCTTGACATGTTCTTCTATGTCCAAGACTCTAGAGATCGCTTTTGTACTAACAAAAGCGATCACGTGGTGTGATGAATCACAGCTCACGTCTTTGTTAAGACGGGCTGTGATGCATGGGAATTGTTATGTTGTTTCGTCTTTACTTGATGCTGGAGCTGATGTAAATATTTGGGAACCAGACGGCGAATCTGTTATGTTGTTAGCTGTTAAATCTGGCGATATTGATACTGTAAAACTTATGGTTGAATCGGGCTTTGTGATCGATGAACATGATCGATTGCTACACGATGCAGCTTCTATGAACAGGGTGGATATAATGGAAGTTTTATGTATGGGCTATTTAGATCTAGATATAAACTTAGTCGATTCCGAAGGTCAAACACCTCTACATATTGGTGCAACTCATGGTTATGTCGAAGTACTTAAGTTTTTGGTTGAGTTAGGAATCGACCCGGACTTAGTTGATAATAAAGGATGGACACCACTCCATTGTGCTTCGAGTAATGGGCATGTAGAAGCTATCGAATTTCTGTTAGATTCATGTAATTATGTGAAATACGCGGTGAACAAAGAAGGTAAAACTGCTTATAATCTTGCGGTTGAAAAAGGGTATGCGGATTTATATGATATGTTACATTTGGGAGATGTTTTACATCGAGCAAGCCGAAAAGGGGATGTTGATGAAATGAAAAAGTGTTTGGAAGATGGTGCAAAGGTAAATGGAAAAGATCAACATGGGTGGACCGCGTTGCATAGGGCGGCGTTCAAGGGCTATATTGACGGGGCTAAGGTGTTATTAAATAATGGCGCTCGGGTTGATTTGGTGGATGGAAGTGGCTACACGGCTCTGCATCGAGCAGTAGAGGCAGGGCATGTGCAGCTTGCAATGATTTTGATAGGTCATGGTGCGAAAGCTAACATGAAGTCACTTGTGGTTCCTTTTGATTTGGATTCGGTTAAGAAGCATCCTGTACTTGAAGCACCTATTCGACACATGATAGAAAGAGCTTAAATTAGTGAATCATGTGTACAGTTTAAAGTCGTTCACATATAAATAGCGCGATTAGAGAAATAGATTACTAGCTTGTTGTATACCATCAGGGTCTCTTTGACCCTTTATCGGTGAACTTGTATATTGCGAAGTTATATGATCATTTTTCAGTTCCTTATAACTTAGTTTGAATTGGTTATAAGTTTTGGGTTGTTGCTCAAATGGTTAATTAAATTGTTGGAGTCTGCTTAGGATACCATACCAACAAAAGTACATACTGCTGAATGGATGACTAGTACGCAATAATTAATACTTTTGATGCAGAACAATATCAAATGAAAATGAAAATTCTAATACTATTACAAGAACCAAATACTAATAGTATCTTATTATCTTTTGCACAAAAGCCTACATGCCCGAATCACTTATATTCCATAGTGATTCATATCCTGCAGATAGCCAAATTCTTTTCGCGATCTACACCATATCCTTGCATTCTAAGTAGATGTAGCAAAGAAATATAGTTCCGTAAAAAACTAGTTAGACCACTCTCAACAATGACGCGACTCTTTCTGTGTCAACGCCACATCAACACTTTCCGAACTGAAATTAGAGCATCTTTAATGCTAAGGTTTTTAAAAGACTTTTTACTATTCTATCAAGCTTTTGAAAATGTTTTAACCATTGTAGTAAAAGCTTTTAAAAAGGTTTTTGGCAAAGACTTGACAAACTAAAAGCTTTTGCAAAAACTTTTCCCTCTTTATCATTCTTATTATATTATATTTATTTAGTCATGATAAAGCTTTAGAATGACTTGTTAGCATTGTAGTCATGACTTGTAAACAGTGGCGGATCCACTTGCAAACTATGGGGGGAGGCGGTGCCCTCCATAGTTCGCCAAAAAAATAAGTTTTTAATGTAAATTTTTCTTTTTATTGACCATTTTATTAAAGTGCACTCCACCACAAAATTAAATTGCCCCCACTCACACACTAAAATACAACATTTAACACTTTAAAACATTAAAATCTTTCATTTTCTAAGTGACAATACTCGATTTTTCATTACGATCCCTATTTTTATCTTATTTTTTTCGCCGTGTTTTGTTGCTATTGCGAAATTTTATTTTTGCTCCCCACAATACAATTTTCTGGTTCCGCGGTTAAATGAAACATAATTAATAGGAAAAACTTTAGCCTTTTAGATGTCAAAAATAGTCTTGTGTTAATATAGATGTTAAAGTGTTGAAGATAAACCAAATGGGGATGTAGCTCAAATGGTAGAGCGCTCGCTTTGCATGCGAGAGGTACAGGGTTCGATCCCCTGCATCTCCACTTTTTTACATTTTGACATTTTATTTTTTTTGACTTTGTTTTATCTTTATCTTCCAAACCAAACCTCTGTGTGTTGTGTTTTTCAGTTGAGTTCCTTTAACAATGT
>BQNB010017870.1:12866-58313 GCA_026074375.1 Tanacetum coccineum
CTCCGGTGCTGACAATCGTCTACCAAGGTTGGACAAGGACTTATATGATTCTTAGAAAAGTCGAATGGAACTTTAAATACAAAATAGAGAGCACGGAAGAATGATACTAGAATCAGTTGAACATGGTCCACTTATTTGGCCTACTGTTGAAGAGAATGGGGGTGACCAGAACAAAGAAGTATGCTGAATTATCTGTTGCTGAGAAACTTCAAGTTTATTGTGATATGAAAGCAACCAATATCATTCTTCAAGGTCTACCAGCTGATATCTATTCACTTGTGAATCATCATAGAGTTGCTAAAGATTTATAGGAGAGAGTTCAATTACTGATGCAAGGTACTTCTTTGACAAAGCAGGAAAGAGAGTGTAAGCTATATGATGCATTTGATAAGTTTACTCACATCAAGGGGGAATCACTTCACACATATTATTTGACATTTACTCAGCTGATTAACGATATGAACATCTAAAAGATGAAAATGGAGCAATTTCAAGTTAATACCAAGTTCTTAAACAGTCTTCTACTTGAATGGAGTAAGTTTGTGACTAATGTCAAGCTTGTTAAAGATTTGCATACCTCCAACTTTGATCAGCTTCATGCATATCTTGAACAACACGAACTCCATGCAAATGAAGTCTGTATTATGCGTGAACGCAATCAAGATCCACTTGCATTTGTTGCAAATCAGCAGATGACACCACCCCACTTCAACCCTTATCAATCATCTTACAACAAACCTCAACTACAACAACAATTTTCACCATCACAATATGGATCAATTCAACACAATCAACATTACTCATCTACTTATCCATCACAACCACAATTCAATCATTTATCCATTCCACCATCACATACATATCAGTCTCAAATAAATCATCAAACCTCATCTGTGCCACAAGCAATTCCACAAGTTGTTTATCAATCACCTCCAGCTCCTACACAACTTATGACTGAGTCACCATTTGTGGACTCTGGTTTTTCTGTTCCTGTGTTTTCTCCTGGAGATGATCCAATTGCTTGTCTCAATAAAGCAATGGCTTTTCTAACCGCTGTAGCTTCTTCAAGGTTCCCTTTTACCAATAATTAACTCAGAACTTCCTCTAATCTAAGAAACCAAGCCACTATTCAAGACGACAGGGTTATAGTGCAACAAGTTCAGAGGAGACAAGGGCAAAATTATTCTGGTACTACGTATAAGGGCAATGCTAAAAGATCAAGGGTAAATACTACAAGTGGACAGGCAAGAGTTGTTAAATGCTACAACTGCCAAGGTGAAGGACATATGGCTAGGCAATGCACTCAGCCTAAGCGACTAAGGAATACAGTGTGGTATAAGGAGAAAGCTATGTTAGCAGAAGCTTAGGAAGCTGGACAAATATTAGATGATGAGTAACTCACATTTCTTGCAGATCCAGGAATTCCAGCATGTCAAGCTCAGACAATCATTCCTCACAATGCTGCTTTCCAGACTGAGGATCTCGATACTTATGATTTTAACTGTGATGATCTTTCGACTGCACAAGCGGTTCTTATGGACAACATTTCCAATTATGGTTCTGACATTATCTCAGAGGTACCTAATTCTGAAACCTATCTGAATGATATGGATAATCAAAGTGTGCATGCATTGCAGGATTTTGAACAATCACCAGTTATGGATTTTACAAATAATGAGATATCTAGTGATAGCAATATCATTCCATATTCTCAGTATTTGCAAGAAACACAACACGCAACTATTCAAGATACTAATTTGCAGGCACAACAAGATTTAATGATTTTATCCGTGATTGAACAAATGTCCGAACAAATGATTAATTACGTAAATAATTAGGAAAAGGCTAATAAGGAACAGAATAATGAATCAATAACCGCTGAGCTTGAGAGATATAATGAAAGGGTCAAAATTTTTGAACAACGTCTTAATATTGATTTAAGCAGTCGTGAAAAAATGATTGATTCTCAAATGGATGATATGATTAGAGTGAAACTTGCACTCAAAGAACAATTTGACTCACTTGAGCAAAATCTTTCTAAACAATTCAAAGAAAAGGAATCTGTATTGCAAACTTTTATAGTTTTCAAAAATAAATCCAAAGAAAAAGAGAATAAATATATGGAAAATGAAACTGATTTGGAAAAGAAGATTAAGGAACTTGATAATATTATTTGTAAAGTGGGTCAATCTGCTCAAAAAGTGCACATGTTAACTAAGCCATAAGCGTTTTATGATAACACACATAAACAAGCTCTAGGTTATCAAAATCCATTTTATCTTAAGAAAGCTTAGCGAATAAAACCAACCTTGTATGATGGTGTTGTCATGTCTAATACACATGTTGATATGCCTGTGATTGATGATGAAGAAACATTGATTTTGGAAGAAGAGAGTAGATCTAAAATGTCCGAAAAAGCAAAGGATTCTAAAGTTATTGCAAAGAAAATTTCTCATAAACCTATCGATTTTGAAAAATTAAATAGACTAGCTGAAGATTTTGGAAAACGTTTTTCTCCACAACAAGAATTATTGGCTAAACAAGCCTTTTGGTTTCATATACTCAATCCATCTATTGAATCCTCTTATACACCACCTGTCATAGTGGACGTTCCCAGTGAACTACCTAAGGTGAGTTTGGTGAATGTAAGCCTTAAAAAGCTCAAATTTCACCTCACCCAGTTTGACTCAGTGGTGAAGAAGAGGACAACACCTAATGCTCTTGAAGAAGGGGAATGGGGGTTTGAGCATACAAAAACTATTTTTAACAATGAAATTATTCCATTTCTAAAATCTTTAAAAGACATCTTCAAGGTGTTTAATAAAGATCTTCTAAATGAAATAACAGAAGTACAAACCGTTTTTGACCAAGTGGACGTGGCTGTTCAACAGTCTTTAGTTGATAAACAATGTTTGGAAATTGCTAAGAATGAAATTCTTTTGGAAAATGATCGATTCTTACAAAAAATCATGTCTCAAGATGTAATGTTTACTGTGATGAATTCTATGTCTTTGAATAATGATTCTGTGAATATGGAAATGCAAAAGTGTGAATCATGTGAAAAGTGTTTGAATCTTGATGTTGAGCTTTCCAAATCAAAACAAGCATATAATGATCTTTTGAAAAATTACTCACAACTTGAAAAACATTGTATTTCTCTCAAAGCATCAATGCAATTACAACAAGAAGTTTTTTAAAACGATGAATCTTATGTTAATCAAAATGCTGTTGAAATTCAAGAATATTTTGAAATCAATGATTTGAAAGCTCAACTACAAGATAAAGACAAGACCATTTGTAAGTTGAAGGATACTATTAAATCTTTGAGAGACAATACCAAGGAAGAGAACGTTAATCATGAATGTGATCTTGAGCCCATAAATAAGGAACTGGAAAATAGTGTGGCAAAATTACTTTGTGAGAACGAACGTCTTTGTAATGAAATTAATCATGTGAAACGGGTTTTTAAAGATCAGTTTGACTCAATCAAACAGACACGTGTTCATCATAAAGAATAAAGTGACTCTTTAATTAACAAACTGAACTTAAAATCTGTGGAAAATGAGGATTTAAAAGCTCAAATTCAAGACAAGGTTTTTGTGATAACATCATTGAAAAACGATTTACGAAAAATCAAAGGGAAAGAAATTGTTAAAAATGTTGTACACATACCTTCTGCCACCACTATTGCTCCAGGCATGTTCAAGCTTGATTTAGTACTGTTGCCTCCTAGGTTATTGCAAAATAGAGATGCTCACATAGACTATCGTAGACAAACTCCAAAACAAGCTAATACTCTTCGAGAAATAGTCGAACAAGCTAAAGCGAAACAACCTTTAGATAGAGAATTAGACTTTGCCTGTAAATATACCACAAGAATTTAGGAGTTGCTTGTACATGTTCAAGATACGTGCCCTAATGCGATAACATCTAGTCCTAAGAAGGTTGCGGTCACACCCATGAACAATGTCAATAAAGTTAGGTTTACTGAACCTCTCACATCCTTAAGCAACATTAAATAGGTAGAGTCTTCAAATACATTAGATTCTAACACACCTGTGTTGTCTTCTACAGGAGTGAACTGTTCTACTATTTATGGTGGACAAGCCTCCAGGAAAAAAAAAAAGAATGCTAGGGATTAGCAAACACCAAGTAGGAACATTGAAGGAATAATGTAGAAAAGAAGCCAATCCTAGGAAAGTTAATAAAATGAATCGTGTTGTGTAAACCTGTTTGTGATGTTGATGTTAAGCATTCACTGTCAAATGTGAATTCTAAAATTCTCTATGCTACTTGTAATAAATCTATGTTTGATGGTGTTCATGATAAATGTCTTCTTGATCTTGTGCAAAATGGGAATAAATGTACTAAATCTGCTAAGAAACATAAAAAACAAAATATTTAGAAACCTACGGGATCATGTATTCACTAAAGTAGGATTTAAGTGGAAACCAACAGGAAGAACCTCCACTATAGTTGGTAACTCATGCCCTTTAACTAGGATCACCTAAACTAACGTAGTGCCTCCTAAACAAACCACTTCCCACTCAGATGAAATACAAAAACCAGAGATAAAAGTCTATAGCAGGAAACCTAAAAATGTTAAAAACATAGGTTTGGGTAAAATAGCTAAGATTGTAGAATCTAAGAATGCTAACCACTTGGAACCCAATCAAATTTGGGGATCCACTGCAATAGATATTTGTTGGGTTTTGAGATTTGATGATTACAAAACCACATATGAAGAAAAGAAGAAAGATGAAACAACAAGGACTTGATGTGCAATATTAAGTTAGCTTCATATCAAAGCTAGGTTTTTTTATAAACCCTAGCCTCTCTAGTATATAAAGAGAGGTAGGGTGAATAGTCTTAGCATCCATCATAGTTAGATCTCTCCAATGAGAGTCTAATAGTTAGCTTATTAGTTTGTGTAATAGTTAGTTATCTAGATAACATAGTCGACTGATTAAAGTCGAATAGTTTATAGTTTATTAGTATGAATAAAAACCTTGTTCATAACATTGATGTTCTTATCTGTTATTCTGTTGTGCTTTATATCATTCAATGTTATTATATCCTAGATGGGCAAAACGATCTATGAAGCCTACAATTAGGTTTTAACAATTAGTATCAGAGCCTGGTGGCTCGTGATATATAGGATCTCAAGGTTTTGATGTGACGTGTTGCTTGTTTTTAAAGGCCACAAGATCTGATGTGTTGACATTAGGGTTTTCCAGCAAACCCTAATTCTGAAAAAGATTTGGTTCGATAATATATGTCTTTACTTGATTTTATTTTTGTTCATAAGCTGTTTATTGCATCTGGTAATAATGATTAGTATTAATCTGGGATCAATCGTCATTATTATTGTTACTGGCTATGGTGAGTTGATCCGGGATCAACGATGAACCCTAGCTGAGATACAATAAGCTTGTCTTGTTGGCACTATTTCAGAAAGAGAAGAGATTTTGTGTGTTTAGATTATGAAGTGTTCACAAGCAGCAGTTCTTTTATGGATTTATGTTTATTGATGGATCTGATTATGTGTCGTAGGTATGGAAGTTGTATGCTGTCAAGAATTTTTAGGGCTGCTCGTTGCCTTAAAGAAATGAGTTTTGTGTATTTGTAATTGACGCATGAATTGTTAAGTCGTGTTTATGGCTTACAAGATTTAGGGTTACTAAAACCCTAACAGAATTCGTTAGTGTCTTTTGAGGTGTTTGAATTTTTGATTTCAAGGAATACAAGCCAGAAGGTTACAAAGTATGTTTGTTGTGGAATCTTGAAGTAAAGTGGTTCGAAGCTTTCTGTTTTTGGTGATTTAAAGTAATCTGTGATATTAGGGTTTTTGTATAAATCTTATAATGAAAACCCTAGATGTTTTATGATGGTGCGTGACAACATGAAGGAAGCAGCTTGGTGTTGTTTTTGTTCGTTTCATGAAAGCTGCTTGTTTAATTCGATGGGATTAGGGTTGTTGTTAAACCCTAATAAAATGGAACGTTTATTATGTTTTATTTGTAAATAAGAAGCAACAACAGAAGGCACATAGACTTGTTTGGTATTCTTCATAGTTTGTGAGCAGGTCGAAAACCTTGTTGTGCACATGGTTACAGATGGCTGTATTGAGAAGCAGCAGAAATCATCGTGATAATGAAGAGCAGGTGTACCATGTTCACAAGATGTGTAATGGATTAAGAAAAGACTGAATGAAAGAGGATAACAGGGAAGTATTTGAAAGAGATTTGTGTTAATACTGGTTGCTTTGTGTGTTAATGTTGTCAACGATACAAACTTAGTACCACTACGTGTATTAAGTTAATATTGTTCTTGTTTGGTTATGAACTGCCAACGCTTCACATTTATACTGGTTAGGTTGCAACGTTGGGTTGTGATAGGCCATGACTACTAATGGTTTTTGTGGGTTTTTGTGTAAAAACACAAGAAGAAGCAGGTTTAAAGATGTGAATGGTTTCTGAAAGCAGCTGCTAGTCAAACATGGATGACAGGTTCTCATAATCCATTCAGCAGCAGGTGATTATGGTTTCAGTTTGAAAAGGAGCAGCAGGTGGTCAAGGTCTTTGTGATGCTTTATTACAGCAGGTATCATCGAGTATTTTAAGAAAATTGTGGATTAAGGGAATGCAATATAAAACCCTAATTTGTAGGAATTGAATTCTGGATTTGATTTAGTTCATTTAAGTGCTGCTCAAAGAACATTAATACTGCTTGAATAAATTAGTGCTGCTTGGCATGTTCGAAGAAAAGGTTAGTACTATTCAAGTTTATGTTTGTACTGCCTTTGTCGTCCGAGAAAAGTGTTTGTACTGCTAATGTTGTGAATAATGCATTAGTACCGCTAGCTTTGTACGATATCGAGTAATACATGTTACTTGGTTTTTGGACGCATTTGGGCCTCGAACGATGATAAAGTTTATGGTTTGCTTTGGAGAGTATTATGAAGACATTTGATGCAATGGATTTTTAATCAATTGTGTAACAAGGGTAACCTTTTTGTTCGTACAAACAGGATTGCAATGTAGATCAGCGACTGAGGCAACAATCACCATAGAGAGGATGATGTTATTGACTTGATGATTTCTCATTAATAATTTCCTATTGAAGCAACTGATTTTGAGATTCAGAGTGGTTAGCATAATTTTAGAGGAGCTTATTGTTAACATGCTTAACTTCTACCATATACCACTTAAGGGGAAGTTTTCACGAGTTGCTTATCTACAGAAGGACCCCTATTAGATGATTACAAAAGGGAAGAAGACCTATATTTTTGCAGCTTATTTTAAAGTGGTAACATGTACAAGAAGATCTTAATTCAAGGGGAAACTTTGAAGATTGTTTCATACATGAAGATTGTTTTGTAATTTCAAATAGGGGAAGATTATTGGGGTTTGAGATTTGATGATTAGAAAACCACATATGAAGAAAAGAAGAAAGATGAAACAATAAGGACTTAATGTGCAATATTAAGTTAGCTTCATATCAAAGCTAGGAATTTCTTTATAAAACCCTTAGCCTCTCTAGTATATAAAGAGAGGTAGGGTGAATAGTTTTATCATCCATCATAGTTAGATCTCTCCAATGAGAGTCTAATAGTTAGCTTATTAGTAGTTAGTTATCTAGATAGCATAGTCGACTGATTAAAGTCGAATAGTGTATTAGTTAGTTTAGCCTCAAGGATCATTTGATCTTGGGGATATAGTTTATGAATAAAAACCTTGTTCATAACATTGATGTTATTTGTTTATTCAGCTGTGATTTTATATTCAATGTTACTATATCCTAGTGGGCAAAAACGATCTTATTGATGCCTACAATTAGGTATCCAACACCTTAAAAGTACCTCATAGATAGTAATGAACAATGCTTACACTAGCGGTAGGGTCTTGATTCCTTTACCAAGCCTATGGTTAATGTTTATGCTATGACAAGTAATGAGTGTTGATTCTTTCTGTTTCCCCCTTTTGTATAATTTATTATACACACGACGTGAATGAGAATCCCAAACACTCTTGTGAGGTGCTTAGTATTTAACTTTTTCGTTTTGCTTTTAATTACGATAGGGTCTAAAAGGTTGTGTTGTAAAATACATTTAAAGAGTAGGTAAAATGACCCTCATATTGCTATTGTCTAGGTAGAAAAGCCTATTTGCATGAGGACAAACAAATCCTAAGTGTAGGGGTATTTGATGAGGTCTCATTTTATACACTTTTTTGGTTTCGTTTAACCCCCTAAATCGTGTGTTTATGCCTAAAATAAGTACTTATTCATTTCTTTTCAGGTATTTAGCATTTGGAAGGCATTTGGAGGAAATATACGTGACTTGGGCTCATTTGGAGAAGAAATAGACAAGACTACGAACCTACACCAACATCTCTTAAGAATTTTTACTCAGAAGGTTGAGACGGCATCACAAATTACACGTAACGCCGTCACAACCCATCTCAAGACGGCGTCACAAGATCTCCAGAGGGCATCAGATTGTATGACCCAGCCCATTATCTAGAATATTCTATTCATGACGGCGTTACGATTAACACGCGACGCCGTCGCATCGATTTTCCTATAAATACAAATCTGTTTTTAGTGTTTTAAGTGTGTAACTTTAGAGTAAAAGAAAGGGACGGACCCTAGTTTGTTTAGCAATTGTTAGGGATGATTTTAGGGCCTCAAAACCCTTTTCTACTCTCTTCAATTCATGTTTTAATCAAGTAAGATTATCTTAATCATTCAATATGTCTATGTGTTGTTTGATTCATTATTGTTCTTGCTTTACTTATAACACGCTTGGCTAAACCTTTTATTGTGTTTATTTACGATTGTATGAAACCTAGGATGTAGATCTTAGTGGTGTTGCTTCTTGTGATGAATATGCTTGTTAGGTCTTAGAAAATCAGCTTTTGTCTGTATCGCTGTTGATATGTCTAGGAAAATATGATTGTGTTGAAAGGATACCATTGGGTAACAGTCTTCATACTACCTTGCCCCTTATATGGTTGATCCACTATTAATATATTTCAAATGCATTTAATATACTCTTAGGGGCCTTGTAATAGTCTTCATACTACCTTACTTGTGCGTTGCCTTCACGAAATATTAAATAGACGGCAGGTTCGTGTAATTCGTTCATGACTTAGGAAATAATTACATTGATCATCATAAGTGTGACAAAGCAACAACACTAGGAGAAGCAATCTGGGAAGTAATACATGATTAAATAAACAATATCTTTTATTATATTGTTATCACCAGTAGCGTAGTTTATATTTAGTTTAATAGCTAAAACAAGCCAAACCTCTCAAATATATGATTTACCTGCTTTCCTATAAACATAAAAACTTAAAAAGAATCTTCTCTTAACCCTTAGAATTCTGTTAGACCATGATCAAGCCTTCCCAACCTATTCCCCTAGAGAACGATAACAATCCTCGAGTCTTGCCTATACTACACTACAACGGTTAGGTACACTGCCTAGGGAGTTGTAAAACTTCTTGTAGAAGTCCCTTACGACAATCACAACAGCAATTGACTGGGTAAAGGTTTGACTGGTTCAAGGTTTCCCTAATATTTTGTGGCTTTTGACAATGGATTAAGCCAGGAAGTGATTTTGGGGATTTGGCTTTTCAGGTCTTTTGGGGGCTTGACTCCTTAGGATAGCCAGACACGGACTTAATAAGACTTAATAATAAGCTTATGGATTGTGTATTCAGTCATAAGGGTTGACCCGACTATTAAATGGGTAACAAACACAAAGGTTGGCCCCATTAAGGCTGTAAAATGTCCCTCAAGCTTCATTTTCTCGACGCACTTCCATTCTCGTGCTGTTTTGGTTCTTTTGGCCTTATTTTCCGTCTTTTGTGATATCCGTTACATTGTAACTTTAAATCACAAAACAAGCATATACATTGTATTTTCTGTCTGTTTTTGGTCATTTAAGCTCGTTTTATTAGGTAAAAGGTATGTGTATTTAAGCACATACCAATATCCATGGCCATTCGAGATAGAACGGGAAAGATTGATTCCTTTGCTTTTGAAAAACCCAAGACATCAAAACCTGCAAACTCATGGGGCGCAAGATGTTGGATAAAATCTTCATTCACATCCTCTCATATTCGAAGGTCGCCGAATGATCATTCCTTGCCCGTTTGTTAGATTTTTCTTTCAACTTGTTAAACAAGTTAGTCATACCGATCCCTGAGAATGCCAGCTCGTTGAAGAAGCCGCACTCGCAACTATCGCCTGATTGAGATGGGTTACCATATATTGTAATATTAAAAATTATAACAAACCTTCTAAAGAGTGTTGAACCATTGTTTTTGGCCTTAGATGAGAAGTGGGTCGTCAAAACACTCCAAATCAGTCGAAAATCATCCGATAAGTAACTCTACCCCGCTACCATTAAAATAATGAATTTAAAGCAGGCCGCACAAGTAATTTACCGGTGGAATTTTTTTCAAGAATTCTTAAGCGTTTTTTTCATTGGTTTTTAACATACTTGAAATATATACCACCATTAAGCCGAATTTTCCGCCTTAGTTTGTTACGCCTGAAGAAGATTTGTTGAAGGCCCAATGGAGATGTTGGATATAACCGCCCGACAATATTTATACATGTATTGCTAAACACCAAGTAATCGGGTTAGATTTTCAATGGTAACCTATTTTTCAACCAAAAATGAATGACACCTACCCTTATTTGCCAAAAGCCCATGAAAATATATCAAAGGATCTTTTTGTTTTAGACCACATTGGAACATATGATTAGTGAAATTCCATCTTGGTGAAATGTCTCAATTAGGTGATAAACAAATTTTAGTTTTAGTGCCCAATTTAAAAATATCTTTTAACATTTGTTTAAAAGATTCTTTGATTGCATTTATCGCGGGCACCGCTAAACCGGATTGCACAACCAAGTTAATGATGTGTGCAACACATCGACTATGATAAAACCTATCATCCATATGTGGACCGTATCTTAATGCAAGTTTACCAATTGCTTTTGTATTGTTGCTAGCATTATCCAACGTGATTGACAAAATTTTATCTTCCAAATAAAAATTGACAAACACTTTTTTCAACATTCTAAATAAAAGCACCACATGTGTGGGGAACTGGAAAGTCATTTGAAATGCAATGACCCGCATCCTCATATTGGCCAAGTTGTGGGTCTCAATCTAATAAGGCGTAACACATAGGTAAAGAACCAGGGCCAACCAGGAGTACGGGACCGAAACAGCCTGTTTATGATTGACAACTAAGAACATTTAAATTTAAGAAAATCATCAATTTATTAAGGTGTTTAGCCGCTACCCATAATTTCATTGCATCAACTTTTAAGGGTAGTGTGACTTACATGATTTATTATTTGGTCCCAAACAAAACCCGAGCCCGGGTCCTAGTTATATATCCCGCGCGTCACATTAAATGTGTAGGGGTATATATATATTTAGATATTTTCTAAAATATCTAAATATATATATAGATATTTTCATATGAAAATATCTAGTTTTTATTTTTCTAAAAATATAATTTTTCTTTTCTCTCTCAACTCTCTCTCTTCTCTCTCTCTACATTTCGAGTTTCTCTCTCTATCTCTTTTCTTGAATTGTGGTTCGTGTTATGAAGTGAAGCATTAAATCTGGGTTCCTACAGCATCACTCACCACCACCACTTCACACACAGTTCTAAGGGGTAAAGCAAACCCCTAAGGTTCGAAGCATTTCATTTGAAGGCCCAAGGGAGAAGCCACTAGCATACTTATGTACTTAATCATTCATTTCATTCTCTGTAAGAATTATGATGATTCAATCCATGTCTTTATTCATTAATTTTTGCATTGCTGTTACTATGAGCGGCTAAGCACTCCTTGTGCTGGCCTTACCATGTAGTTACTAGTGTTGTGATTATGATTTCCTGTTTAATTATGGTTCTGTTAGATATCCTTATAGCCTTTCATTGATACCCATGTTTTGGTAGTATAGAGGGTGGCTTAGATCTTGTTAATCCCTATATTAGACTTACCATGTTGAACTTGGGATTAGTGGGGTACTAGGGTAGCTTGACATCTATCTCTAGTGTAGGAATTAACCAAATTACCGCCTTTATCACATTAAATACTTAAAAAATATGGGAACTTTAAAAGAGGGGTTAATAATCGGTTTAGATTATAGATTGGTCTTAAGGGTAGTTTGGGTTTAACCACTGCAAGCTTGGATGCCCTGCTCGTGTAAAAATTCAGGTCTGTCGACTTTAGAACCACTAATGGAACTTATAATTGAACATTGCAGAGGAAAATGTAATCATAGCATTAGTAATGAAATGGTTAGGTTAGCACGCCTTTATCCCTGATATCTTCTATCTATTTACTTTGTTGCATTTACTTTTCATAGCTCTTAAAATCAAACTTAAAACCATTTTCAATCGTGACAATAATCAAATTAGAACTATTTAAACTTAGCTCTTGGTACGACCTCGGATTTACCAAACTACTGCACTATATACGACCGGGTTCTCTACCCGTAAGTGCGTGTATCGGTAATCGAGTTTTATAAATTTAAAACTTGGTAAAACTATATTTAAAGAAAAATACGCATCAAGTTTTTGGCACCGCTGTCGAGGAGCTAATTTTAGTTATAATTTGATTTCTAATATTTTCATTGATTTCTCAGGAAACATGATGAACGAGGTAGACATTGAAAACCTCACCATTAAACAATATCTAATTTGACACAAGAAAAACAAACACAGGGAATGATTAGAACTGAATCCGGTAGGATGATAACAAAGAATATCGATGATATAACCATAGCAGAATATATGGAGTATGAGGTAAAAATGAGAAGGGATCCTTGGAGATATACTAGGAATTCAGGATTAACCACCCTGGGAGGAACTAAGAGCTTGGAAAACATACATCAACCCGACAAACTAAAAACCAATGATTATTTTCCCTCGATTCCCACTTGTTTTGAACCTGCCCAACCGCGTACCGATGACATACATGGCCCTTTAGGAAATAACCCAAATGACTATCACCTCTTTACACCTCAATCTCATTATAAAACTAAAGAAGTAAGTTATGACGAGGATGTAGATGAATGGTTGAATGAAGAGTTAAGTAAATGCATGACTGGGAAAGATAAGGAGGAATAAGAAGACGCTCTAATTGACATCCTTAAAATAGTGGTTGAAGAGTACAAGTCAGTTTACAAAAAAGCTCAAATTAGAATACCTTTTTGCAGGACTAGCAAAATTCAGGGGGTATCCTTCATAGCAGAAGAAGAAGAAGGGGAAAGTTCAAAAACATACCAAAACAGATAACCATCATAAAGAAATAAACCCAAGAAGTTTACTCTATCCTTGCATCAAATGGTAATCTAAATATTGTTATGGCGATGTTAGGAGCTGGAATTAATATGATGCCTAAATCACTATTTGAACATTCGAAGTTGGCTAACCTTAAGAAAACCAGCATGGTTATTGAGATGGGTAATATAGAAAAAAGGCGCCATTAGGAATAGTAGAGAATATCCCGGTAAAAATTGATAAGTTCTTGTTTCATTTCGATTTGTAAGTAATTGAACAAGCATGAAACTAGCCAGAAACAATACTTTTGGGTAGAACCATTTAGCCACGATACATGCTCAGAAGCGAGATTTTCATGGGTGAAATTCATTAGGATTAGGAAATGAAAAGGTTTTAAGATATGATATAAATGGAGAAATATGTCACTCTAGGGTTCCTCTTGAAAAAATTTGCATGGTAAGCTCTATTTAGGAGAGCGAATATTTCAATCCTCATGAAATAGAAAAAGATGATTCCCTTGCATTAGAACAAAGAACCTTTCACTACAGCGAGGAGAGCGTAGACACTATTGATTCTAGTAGCGATAGTCAAGAGAATGAAGTAGGAAGCCATCTCTCTGAAAATGTATCAAGGTGGCATGTTTGCAAACCTGTTCATATAACCTTTAAGGTTTGTAAAGAAGATTGCAGGATATGGCCTACTTGCAATCCCGATTTAAGCTTTTGTAGTGGGTATGATGCTATTTATGGAAAAGAGGAAAATAGGATGCTAAAACAATGGATATGTTTTCGAGATCATGAGAGATAGAATGTCAGGGGAAATGGGATGAAATTTGATGACTTCCTTAAAGTAAGGTATGGGAACAATAATATTGACGATGTAACTCGTAAGCGGCGATACTACGAGTAGGTAGCACAGAATTATGACTTTAAAGTTAAATCACAAAGAACCACAAAGTATACCGACCCATATGACCTTCACCATAAAAGTGATAGCCCACCAAATGATACCTTGCGCATAAACACCTACTTCCCTGACGTCTCCCAAACACAACCTAAATCACGTATTAGGGAAAATTCATTTGAAGAGTGGATGAAAATTAAGTTAGGGCACACAAATATCAGTGATACTATAAGGTGCATGATGTTTAAGGAATGGGTAAAAAAAGACTTTAACTTTGGAGTCAATATTGGAAGGACAAAGGATGACCTATACTCTAGGAATTTTGATGTATACAAAGGTGAGTTTGACAAAGAAATTAAGCAGATGGTAAATGAATATGAGTAAAAAGCAAGGAGGAAGAGATATGTTTTGGAAGAAGTATGGGGAATATGTGAAAAATTTCATGATTCAACCAAATAGTGGTATGATGAAGGATTTGAGGAAGAGGAACTTTGGCAAAATGGAATAGAGGAGATAGACTACACACCTCCGTTAGCTAAAAATGAAACTTTTGAAGTCCATCATTACACATTCAAAAATGGGAAAAGTTTCATAAGCATAACTAAACAAATGAACGACGTCCTACCTTTAGGAAGAGTTAACGGATCTAGATTTATTGAAAAAACCAGGAAGGAGATGGACGAAGAAGGAGGAGACACTAGGAAAATGTAGAATTAGGATGAGTCTAACTTAATGACTCGGTAATAAACAAAAGTGCTTGTCGGGAGACAACCCGTCTTTAATTAATAAAATGCATTTAGAATTTCAAATATTAGTTGGTTTTTGGTTTCTAACTTTATTTTGCAGGTTCTCTCTATACGAAAGTGGAATTCGAAGTCCCCTTGACTCGTATTCATGTGGTAGTAAGGTTCTGTATAGGCGTAACCACCAAGGTTACGTCGTAACAGATATTATTACGGCGTAAAGTCCTGTACTTGTTACGCTGTAACCTTCTTAGTTCAAATATAACATTTTTAAATCCATATGTTTACGGCGTAACCAATACCATGGTTACACCGTAAACCTTTTCTGAAAACTAAAAATAAGTTTGAAACCTTTTCAAAAACCGTGTATAAGTAGATGAACTTTGTGGGTGTGTTCCTTGTAAACCCTCACGAGACTTTAGTCGTCCACTTGGGACACCAAGTGGTTTAAAAGGCTTGTTGCATATGCTAAATGCAACCGTGATTCCTACGAAAGTGAGTTAGATTGTAGTGTATATTTATCCATAAACGTTTAATGCTCTTTGTTGTCTAGTGATTTCAGGGGAAATGAGGTTATCCTATAGACACTTTACAAGAAGTCAACTCTTGCAATTATCACTCGGAGAAGAGAGCAACACTCAGGGGAGTCTTTTGTTATAATTATACTCTTATTTCATTATTTCATTTCCTTAATTGTACAATAGGGACATTGTACAAACCAAGTGAGGGGGATGGGAGTAGAATTACCACTTGACCTATATTTGCCTTCGATTTCCTAGTTTTCTTTGAAAAATGGTGCCAATTTTAAAATTTTGACATGTTTTTCTTACTAAACTAGAATAAATCTTTGCCGAGCACATTATTATCCTGTAATTAATTTGGTGAGATTAAGCCTAATATTCCATTTTCATCTATTTTACATAAAATCCACCAAATACATGAGAGTGCCGGTAGTATTGTAGACTTTAGAACTTGGCATGTACATCTTGTTAAGACCTAATTGGTTAGTTGGAATAGACTGTTCAAAAAGGAAACATTTTAGGAAATCACCCAAAAAGCCTATGTGTGTGTGTTTATCAGCTTGTCACACTGACTTGTCGACCTCCCCGTGTAAAACCCTAGTTGAGCTTACTACTAGTGCAAGATACCCCTAGATCACCTTGTCAAACCATTCCTGTTTAAACAATATATGTTCGTTACACCGTTTCGCCTTAGCCTACCCTGTAGTCTTTATTTTCTTTGTGTTGAAATCTCTGGCTACTTAAGTTCATGGTTCGGGGGAATGGGAATGAAAACTTATGCATTCGTGGAATACCAATCAGTTATGATCTATAAAGACCCCCCCTGTATCACCACTTTCGACGTTGTTCATCTCAAGTGGGGGGGGGGGGATGTGCGTATAATATCGGATGTTGTAGGGGAAATAATTAAAGATATAAACTCATGTATCATTTGCATATTTATCATGAAGAAAATGAAGATTTGGTCAAAAAGAGATAAAGATGAAAAGATATCAAGATAAACATTAGATGATTTACTTATTTAATATCTTTTATTAGTTTCCATGTAAACCTTAACCTCCTTATACTATAAAAGGAGGTCCAGGCATATAGTTTTAGTGTGCCAAAAAATGTGTGTGCACCAAAGGTGTAAAACATGTTGTGTGTGTGGGTTTACACGTCCCACAAGAGATAGATGCTAGAATGGTGGTGTAGCCCCAAGGATCTTATGATTCCTGTTGATGTAACCATCTTACCATTGATCAGGTAAGATTGGGGCTTGTAGTAGTCATGTATCTTAGGTGATGATGATGAAAAACCTTGTATTAATAACAATGATTCAACATTTGAATATTCCGCCTTTGTTATTAATTCATCCTAGACCATGTTCTAAACAAACAAGAGCTTAAACGATCAAAGAACCTATCACGTGTTTTAGGTTTCCACATAGTAGCTAGTTATGACAACCTTAGTTTACTTTAGACTTTTTGTTTCGTGTTTTTATCTTAACAACCATTTTAAGTGTATCCCATGTCTATCCTTACCCTTTATATCACCCAATAAATCAAATATCACCCGTGTTGCCTTGGAGACTATTTAGACCTTAATCCTAGTTGGTGGAGACTTGTGTACTTTCCAAGCTTATGATAGAATACATACTATGACTGTGCAATTGAGTGATCACCCCGAAATTGAACACTTAGTTTAGTAATGAGAGTTGAGTGTTTTTAACCCTTTTCATAAGGTGTTCGGCTCTGATGTTTTCTAGCATAAGTAACTTATAAATTCATTTCTTCAAGTCAAATTGGGGAAATCTTTTTATGAATTATTCTAAACGGTTCTACTTGAGGGCAAGTAGAAGTCAAGTGGGGGGATATTCGATAACATCAAATAATTGATACATTTTAATATCAAATTCCCTATAAAAATGCTTACAAATATGCTATTAATGTATGAAAATATTACTTAATTGTTTATTATTAGTTTTCAAGGACCAAGTGAGCATTTTAGCAAACGATAAGGGGTTTGGACAAGAAATGCACTAAAGTGAAGAGTCCAAGGCACTTTACGGCGTAACACCCCCGAGGGATTACGCCGTAACATCTTATAACGAAGAAATGAGTCATCACACCCTTTACGTCGTAAAGTGTCTCCAAGATTACGCCGCAACAATCAAATTTACAAGAGATGATGTATCTGACTCAGCATTACGGCGTAACATAGGCGACAAGGTTACGCCGTAACATACTTTTATGCCTAGAAGATTGGATGCTTACGTAGCAAGGTTACGGCGTAACATCCCATAAGGATTACGCCGTAAACCTTTCGAAGCCTATAAATAGAGCCCTCCTCCGGCTCATTCAGCATCACTCACCACCACCACTTCACACACAGTTCTAAGGGGTGAACCAAACCCCTAAGGTTCGAAGCATTTCATCTGAAGGTCCAAGGGAGAAGCCACTAGCATACTTATTGTATTTAATCGCAGGTAAATCATTATATTGAGAGGTTTGGCTTGTTTTAGCTATTAACTAAATATAAACTACCTACTTGGTGATAACAATATAATAAAAAATATTGTTTATTAATCAAGTATTTACTTCCCAGATTGCTTCCCTAGTGTTGTTGCTTTTGTCACACTTTGTGATGATCTATGTAATTATTTTCCTAAGTCATGAACGAATTAACACTAACCTGCCGTCCTATTAATATACGTGAAGGCAACGCACAAGTAAGGTAGTAGAAGACAATTACAAGGCACCTAAGAGTATATTAAGATGCAGTTTGAAATAATTAATAGTGGATCAACAAATAAGGGGCAAAGGATGTATGAACACTGTTACCCAATGTATACTTTCAACACAAACATATTTCACCTAGACATATCAACAGCGATACAGACAATAGCATGATTTCTAAGACCTAACACGCATATTCATCACAAAGAAGCAACACAAAAAGATCTACATCCTTGGGTTTCATACAATCATAAATAAACACAACAAAAGGTTTAGCCAAGCATGTTATAAGTAAAGCAAGAACAATAATGAATCAAACAACACATAGACATATTGAATGATTAAGATAATCTTACTTGATTAAACCATGAATTAAACAGAGTACAATAGGGTTTTGAGGCCCTAAAACCGTCCCTAACAGCTGCTAAATGAACTAGGGTTCGTACACTCTTTTTATTCTAAAGTTACACACTTAAAACCCTAAAAACGAATTTGTATTTATAGGAAAACCATTACAACGGCGTCGCATGTTAATCGTGATGCCGTCATGAATAGAAAATTCTAGATAATAGTTGGTCATACAAACTGACGCCCCACTGGAAGATCTTGTGACGTCGTCTTGAGATGGGTTGTGACGGCGTTACGTGTAATCTGTGAAGCCGTCTCAACCTTCTGAGTAAAAATTCTTGAGAGATGTTGGTGTAGGTTCGTAGTCTTGTCCATTTCTTCTCCAAATGAGCCCAAGTCACGTATATTTCCTCCAAATGCCTTCCAAATGCTAAATACCTGAAAAGAAACGATTAAGTACCTATTTTAGGCATAAACACATGATTTAGGGGGTTAAATGACCCCGAAAAGTATTAAAAATGACACCCATCAATACCCCTACACTTAGGATTTATTATTATCCTCATGCAAATATCATTCTACCTAGACAATAGCAATAGAGGGAGTCTTTTTACCTACTCATTAAATGATATTTTTTAACAACACAACATTTTAGACCCTATCGTAATTAAAAGCAAAACGAAAAAGTTAAATACTAAGCACCTCACAAGAGTGTTTGGGATTCTCATTCACGTCGTGTGTATAATAAATTATACAAAAGGGGGAAACAGAAAGAATCAACACTCATTACTTGTCATAGCATAAACATTAACCATAGGCTTGGTAAAGGAATCAAGACCCTACCGCTAGTGTAAGCATTGTTCATTACTATCTATGAGGTACTTTTAAGGTGTTGGATACCTAATTGTAGGCATCAATAAGATCGTTTTTGCCCACTAGGATATAGTAACATTGAATATAAAATCACAGCTGAATAAACAAATAACATCAATGTTATGAACAAGGTTTTTATTCATAAACTATATCCCCAAGATCAAATGATCCTTGAGGCTAAACTAACTAATACACTATTCGACTTTAATCAGTCGACTATGCTATCTAGATAACTAACTACTAATAAGCTAACTATTAGACTCTCATTGGAGAGATCTAACTATGATGGATGATAAAACTATTCACCCTACCTCTCTTTATATACTAGAGAGGCTAAGGGTTTTATAAAGAAATTCCTAGCTTTGATATGAAGCTAACTTAATATTGCACATTAAGTCCTTATTGTTTCATCTTTCTTCTTTTCTTCATATGTGGTTTTCTAATCATCAAATCTCAAACCCCAATAATCTTCCCCTATTTGAAATTACAAAACAATCTTCATGTATGAAACAATCTTCAAAGTTTCCCCTTGAATTAAGATCTTCTTGTACATGTTACCACTTTAAAATAAGCTGCAAAAATATAGGTCTTCTTCCCTTTTGTAATCATCTAATAGGGGTCCTTCTGTAGATAAGCAACTCGTGAAAACTTCCCCTTAAGTGGTATATGGTAGAAGTTAAGCATGTTAACAATAAGCTCCTCTAAAATTATGCTAACCACTCTGAATCTCAAAATCAGTTGCTTCAATAGGAAATTATTAATGAGAAATCATCAAGTCAATAACATCATCCTCTCTATGGTGATTGTTGCCTCAGTCGCTGATCTACATTGCAATCCTGTTTGTACGAACAAAAAGGTTACCCTTGTCACACAATTGATTAAAAAGCCATTGCATCAAATGTCTTCATAATACTCTCCAAAGCAAACCATAAACTTTATCATCGTTCGAGACCCAAATGCGTCCAAAAACCAAGTAACATGTATTACCCGATATCGTATAAAGCTAGCGGTACTAATGCATTATTCACAACATTAGCAGTACAAACACTTTTCTCGGACGACAAAGGCAGTACAAACATAAACTTGAACAGTACTAACCTTTTCTTCGAACATGCCAAGCAGCACTAATTTAGTCAAGCAGTATTAATGTTCTTTGAGCAGCACTTAAATGAACTAAATCAAATCAAGAATCTAATCCCTATAAATTAGGGTTTTATATTGCATTCCCTTAATCCATAATTTTCTTAAAATACTTGATGATACCTGCTGTAATAAAGCATCACATAGACCTTGACCACCTGTTTCTCCTTTTCAAACTGACACCATAATCACCTGCTGCTGAATGGATTATAAGAACCTGTCATCCATGTTTGACCAGCAGCTGCTTTCAGAAACCATTCGCATCTTTAAACTGCTTCTTCTTATGTTTTTACACAAAAAAACCATAGTAAGTCACGGGCCCATCACAACCCAACATTGCAAACCTCAACCAGTATAAATGTGAAGCGTTGCAGTTCATAACAAAGCACGAACAGTAATTAACTTAAATAAAACACGCCTGAGCGGTACTAAAGTTTTATTAGTTACATCCCACCACCTCCCCCCCCATCCCCCCCCCCCCCCCCCCCCCCCCCGCCCCCGCATAACCACATAAACAACCAGTATTAACACAAATCTCTTTCAAATACTTCCCTGTTATCCTCTTTCATTCAGTCTTTTCTTAATCCATTACACATCTTGTGAACATGGTACACCTGCTCTTCATTATCACGATGATTTCTGCTGCTTCTCAATACAACCATCTGTAACCATGTTCACAACAAGGTTTTCGACCTGCTCATAAACTATGAAGAATACCAAACAAGTCTGTGTAGCTTCTGCTGTTGCTTCTTATTCATAAATAAAACATAATAAACGTTCCATTTTATTAGGGTTTAACAACAACCGTAATCCCATGGAATTAAACAAGCAGCTTCCATGAAACGAACACAAACAACACCAAGCTGCTTCCTTCATGTTGTCACGCACCATCACAAAACATCTAGGGTTTTCATTATAAGATTTGTACAAAAACCCTAATATTCGCGTGTTAATCGTGACGCCGTCATGAATAGAATATTCTAGATAATGGGCTGGGTCATACAATCTGACGCCCTCTAGAGATCTTGTGATGCCTTCTTGAGATGGGTTGTGACGGCGTCACGTGTAATCTGCGAAGCCGTCTCAAGCTTTTGAGTAAAAATTCTTAAGAGATGTTAGTGTAGGTTCATAGTCTTGTCCATTTCTTCTCCAAATGAGCCTAAGTCACGTGTATTTCCTCCAAATGCCTTCCAAATGCTAAATACCTAAAAAGAAATGATTAAGTACATATTTTAGGCATAAACATACGATTTAGGGGGTTAAACGACCCCGAAAAAGTGTATAAAATGACACCTCATCAAATACCCCTACACTTAAGATTTGCTTGTCCTCATGCAAATAGGCTTTTCTACCTAGATAATAGCAATATGAGGGTCATTTTACCTACTCTTTAAATGTATTTTACAACACAACCTTCTAGACCTCGTAATTAAAAGCACGAAATGTAAATACTAGCACCTCACATAAGTGTTTAGGATTCTCTCTTTCACTCGGGTGTATAATAAATTATACAAAAAGGGGAAACAGAAAATCAACACTCATTACTTGTCATAGCATATAAATTACCATAGGCTTGGTAAAGGATTAAACCTCTACCGCTAGGCGTAAACATTGTTCATTACTATCTAAGAGGTCTTTTTAAAGGTGTTGAGACCTAATTGTAGGCTTCATAGATTGTTTTACCCATCTAGGATATAGTAACATTGAATGATATAAAGCACAACGGAATAACAAATAACATCAATGTTATGAACAAGGTTTTTATTCATAAACTATATCCCCAAGATCAAATGATCCTTGAGGCTAAACTAACTAATACACTATTCGACTTTAATCAGTCGACTATGCTATCTAGATAACTAACTACTAATAAGCTAACTATTAGACTCTCATTGGAGAGATCTAACTATGATGGATGATAAAACTATTCACCCTACCTCTCTTTATATACTAGAGAGGCTAAGGGTTTTATAAAGAAATTCCTAGCTTTGATATGAAGCTAACTTAATATTGCACATTAAGTCCTTATTGTTTCATCTTTCTTCTTTTCTTCATATGTGGTTTTCTAATCATCAAATCTCAAACCCCAATAATCTTCCCCTATTTGAAATTACAAAACAATCTTCATGTATGAAACAATCTTCAAAGTTTCCCCTTGAATTAAGATCTTCTTGTACATGTTACCACTTTAAAATAAGCTGCAAAAATATAGGTCTTCTTCCCTTTTGTAATCATCTAATAGGGGTCCTTCTGTAGATAAGCAACTCGTGAAAACTTCCCCTTAAGTGGTATATGGTAGAAGTTAAGCATGTTAACAATAAGCTCCTCTAAAATTATGCTAACCACTCTGAATCTCAAAATCAGTTGCTTCAATAGGAAATTATTAATGAGAAATCATCAAGTCAATAACATCATCCTCTCTATGGTGATTGTTGCCTCAGTGGCGATCTACATGCAATCCTTGTTTGTACGTAACAAAAAGGTTACCCTTGTCACACAATTGATTAAAAAGCCATTGCATCAAATGTCTTCATAATACTCTCCAAAGCAAACCATAAACTTTATCATCGTTCGAGACCCAAATGCGTACAAAAACCAAGTAACATGTATTACTCGATATCGTACAAAGCTAGCGGTACTAAATGCTTTATCGGACAACATTAGCAGTACAAACACTTTTCTCGGACGACAAAGGCAGTACAAACATAAACTTGAACAGTACTAATCTTTTCTTCGAACATGCCAAGCAGCATTAATTTAGTCAAGCAATATTAATGTTCTTTGAGCAGTACTTAAATGAACTAAATCAAATCCAGAATTCAATCCCTACAAATTAGGGTTTTATATTGCATTCCCTTAATCTACAATCTTCTTAAAATACTCGATGATACCTGCTGTAATAAAGCATCACAAAGACCTTGACCACCTGCTGCTCCTTTTCAAACTGAAACCATAATCACCTGCTGCTGAATGGATTATGAGAACCTGTCATCCATGTTTGACCAGCAGCTGCTTTCAGAAACCATTCGCATCTTTAAACCTGCTTCTTCTTATGTTTTTACACAAAAACCCACAAAAACATTAGTAGTTATGGCCTATCACAACCCAACATTGCAACCCAACCAGTATAAATGTGAAGCGTTGGCAGTTCATAACCAAACAAGAACAGTATTAACTTAATACACGCAGCGGTACTAAGTTTGTATCGTTGACATCATTAACACATAAAGCAACCAGTATTAACACAAATCTCTTTCAAATACTTCCCTGTTATCCTCTTTCATTCAGTCTTTTCTTAATCCATTACGCATCTTGTGAACATGGTACACATGCTCTTCATTATCACGATGATTTCTGCTGCTTCTTAATACAGCCATCTGTAACTATGTTCATAACAAGGTTTTCGACCTGCTCACAAACTATGACGAATACCAAACAAGTCCGTGTAGCTTCTGCTGTTGCTTCTTATTCACAAATAAAACATAATAAACGTTCCATTTTATTAGGGTTTAACAACAACCCTAATCCCATCGAATTAAACAAGCAGCTTCCATGAAATGAACATAAACAACACCAAGCTGCTTCCTTCATGTTATCACGCACCATCACAAAACATCTAAGGTTTTCATTATAAGATTTGTACAAAAACCCTAATATCACAGATTACTTTAAATCACCAAAAACAGAAAGGGTTTTAGTAACTTTCTGGCATGTATTCCTTGAAATCAAAAATTCAAACACCTCAAAAGGGTTTTAGTAACTTTCTAGCTTCTGAGTAGAAATTCTTGAGAGATGTTGGTGTAGGTTCATAGTCTTGTCCGTTTCTTCTCCAAATGAGCCCAAGTCGTGTGTATTTCCTCCAAATGCCTTCCAAATGCTAAATACCTGAAAAGGAAAGATTAAGTACCTATTTTGGGCATAAACCCATGATTTAGGGGGTTAAACGACCCTAAAAAAGTGTATAAAATGACACCTCATCACTTACATAGCAAGGTTACGGCGTAACATCCCATAAGGATTACGCCATAAACCTTTCGAAGCCTATAAATAGAGCCCTCCTCTGGCTCATTCAGCATCACTCACCACCACCACTTCACACACAATTCTAAAGGGTGAACCAAACCTTTAAGGTTTGAAGCATTTCTCTGAAGGTCCAAGGGAGAAGCCACTATCATACTTATTGTACTTAATCATTCATTTCATTCTCTGTAAGAATTATGATGATTCAATCCATGTCTTTATTCATTAATTCTTGCATTGCTGTTACTATAAGCGGCTAAGCACTCCTTGTGCTAGCCTAACCATGTAGTTACTAGTGTTGTGATTATGATTTCCTGTTTAATTATGGTTCTGTTAGATATCCTTATAGCCTTTCATTGATCCTTATGTCTTGGTAGTATAGAGGGTGGCTTAGATCTTGTTAAACCTGATATAAAACTTACCATGTTGAACTTAGGGTTAGTAAGGTACTAGGGTAGCTTGACATCTATCCCTAGTGTAGAAATTAACCAGATTACTGCCTTTGTCACATTAAATACTTAAAAAATATGAGAACTCTGAAAGAGGGGGTTAATAATTGGTTTAGATTATAGATTGGTCTTAAGGGTAGTTGGGGTTTAACCACTGCAAGGTTAGATGCCCTAATCACCCTACCTCTCTTTATATACTAGAGGAAGCTAGGTTTACAAAGAAAAACCTGCTTTTGATATGAAGCTAACTTAATATTGCACATTAAGTCCTTGTTGTTTCATCTTTCTTCTTTTCTTCATATGTGGTTTTGTAATCATCAAATCCCAAACCCTAACAAAAGGGTTGTGGGGTGTAGGTGTAAGATAACATATAATGGAAATGAAAATGGGTGGGATAGATTTGGGTGGCTTTGGGTGAATCTGGAGTGGAAAGGTTAGCTAATTATTTAAACGAATACATGCTGGTTTGGTTTTTAAGCCAATACTCGAAGAAAGATATATAAACTCTACACAACTCTACATCAATCTCTTTTTTTTTCTTTTTTTTTGATAACATAATGCATCACAACATGGGGTTTATAACACGTACCCTTACACTTGAGCTTTTACATGCTCGATATTTACAATCTAACTAATGACCTGATTTGAGGTGGATCAAAATAACATGGAGACCTTTATTCTGCAGCGATGAGTTTGAAACTCAGATGATTTTTAGTATCATCATCATTGTGATCAATAGAGAATTATTAACTTGTGTTTTGTAGATGATTTCTTCTTATTTGCTAGGGGCCATCCTACTTCTATTTTGGTTATTATGGGCGCTCTTGAGGAATTTTAGAATGTGTCGGGATTAGTCCCGAGTATCCTTAAGAGTACAACGTTCTTCTACAATGTCCCTAATGCTATAAAAGCTGCTATCCTTAACTCTATGCCATTTGCTGAAGGAACTTTGCCGGTCAGGTATCTTGGTATTCCCCTTATTTCATCTAGACTTTTATATCAGGATTGCAAGGTGCTTGTTGAGAAACTTGAAAGTCGGGTTAATGATTGGAAAAATAAATTTCTATCTTTAGCAGATCGGCTCCAATTGGTTCGATCTATGTTATCTTCTATGCATATTTATTGGGCTTCTATCTTTATCGTCCTCGCTCATATTATTCATGATCTTGAGCATCTTATGCGTGGGTTTTTGTGGTGCCAAGGGGATATGAAAAAAGGGAAGGCTAAAGTGGCTTGGGAGTTGGTTTGTAAACCAAAATGAGAGGGTGGTCTTGGGGTATTCCCTGGGCATTTTGAAAATTTAATGTAGCCTTGATGGCTATGCATATATGGTGTATTTTGACCTGCAAAGAATTGTTGGGAATAAAAGGCTTCTTAACTGTTAATACTGCTGGTTTAAGTTACTGCTGCTAGTTATTGTTAGGAATTATTGTAAACAGACTTAAGTCTGGTAGTTATAGAGTTAAGTTTGGTAGACATAGTTAAGTCTGCTAGTACTAAGTTAAGTCTGGCAGTTATATAGTTAGTACTGATTCTTATTAGTTAAAGTCTGTTTATGAAACAAAATAGTAATAATAGTTATCTTTAGAAAGTATCTTAGGAGGATATTTAGGAAAGGATATGCATCAATCCTTTCACAACGTTGTAAAGCCCCATTAGAATGTTTCCTTGGTGTATAAAAGGAACCCTACGACCACGATGTTTAGTCTAGATGAAAAACAAATACTAAAGAAATATTAGCAAATAGCAAAGTTTAATATTGTGTTCTTCTTAGGTACTTGTGTTAAGATATCACGCATTAGCACATAGATTCATAGTCATTGTTTCTAAATATATTAATTTGGATTTATTCAAGTATAGTGCTATGGCTTATAAAAGCTAGTCAGATGATCCAAGACTTAGGGACCATACAAGTGGTATCAGAAGCTCTAGGGACCTCTAATTAATAAGAATCAGCAAGTACAACAAACAATCCTTTCCAGATCTAGAAAAAATTCTCAACACTGTCTAATGTTGATTTCCTTTCTCTCAACATCTTAGTGATGATGAATCATCATACCATGAAGATGCATCAGAAAATGGTACTGCAACCAATAAACCAAAACAACAACAACAACTCATTCCTACCACAACCACTATCTCAAATATCAAACTCCCAATTCTAAAGAAGGAGGAGTATGATATATGGGCTATGGAGATGGAGCCTACCTGGAATATATTGGATAAGATGTTTTGGAATGTTAATTCAGAATGGAAATTCAAAGAAAATAATCTTAACTGGAAAAGATGGTGTTGTTAGAATACTTCCACCAGTATCTACTGTAGAAATTCATGTTGTTGAAAAGGAAAGGAAAGCTAGAACCATCTTACTTATAGCCATTCCGCATAGGAACATTCTGAGAAGATTTCATGAATGGACGATGCAAAGAAAATTGGGAAGTTATAAATGGACTGAGGTTTGGGTGGTAATGGCAAATTCAGAGGAAGAGGCAAAAAGCTATTTTAAAACAACAGTTTAGAGCCATTTACTATAATCAAGTTCAGAAGGGTTTAGAAAAGGGATATACAATTCAATAACTACTCTCACAGTTAGATAGCCCATGGTGCTGAAGATTCAACTAATGATGCAAATCACAAGTTCTCAGATCTTTACACCCCAGCTTGTCGAATCTGGCAATGAACAATGAGAACTAAAACCCTGATGTTACACTTTGTCCATTGATGACTTGTATAATAACCTTAGGATTTTTGAGCAAGAAATCATAAGTACCTCAAAATCATCTGCAAATGCTCAAAACGTTGCTTTTGTTTCACACAGCGAGAGCAACACTAACAAGGTTAAGTTTGGTCATATTGGTGCCTACAATAATTGTACTCCCACTTCTTCAAACAATATTCAAGAAAGAGAAGTTCCTGCTGGTTTTGCTGATGAAGTTATTTATTCACTCTTTGCCAAACAATATGAAGATTTGGACTTGCTTCATAAAGACCTAGAACAGATTGATGATGTTGACATTGAGGAGATGGACATAAACTGGCAAATAGCAATGATTGCTATTCGAATGAAGAAGTTCTACAAAAAGACTGGAAGGAGAGTCCAGATTGATTGAAACAAACCTGTTGGTTTTGACAAAAAGAAGCTTGAATGTTTCAAATGTCACAACACTGGTCATTTTGCTAGAGAATGCCCATCAAAGGGGACAAATGATGGAAAGAAGAGACTCTTTTTATCAAGATCAAGGAGCTGGAAAGAAAGAGCAGAATCAGAACTGTTTGCTGACTATGGATGATGGTGTTGTCAATTGGGGAGAACATACAGTAGAGGAAGAAGAGACAAATCATGCACTCATGGCTATCAGCTCAAATAATGAGGTATCATTATGTTCTAAAACTTGCATTGATTCATATAATAAGCTTAAAACACTATGTGATGAACAAATGAATCAGTTAGGTGAACAAGAAGCACAAATACTTGCCTATACTCTAGCTGTTAAGAAATTAGAAGCTCAAGTTGTTACTTTTCAAAAGCAGCAATTATCTCTAAATGAACAGCTTACATTTCAAGCAAATGAAATATATGCAAAAGATGAAAAGCTTAAAAAATATAGGAGAATAGGAATGAAAGCTGTAAAAGAAAAGGAACAATTGCAGAAAACAGTAGATTCATGGAAAAATTCTTCTAAAAACCTTTGGAAATTAGTTGATTCAGGTATGACTTCAAATAGTAAAGTTGGCTTAGGATATGAAATACAATCAAACAATGAGGTTTTAAGCTATGAGGAAGAAATGAATCGTACTGTGTTTAAGTGTACAGAAGGAGATTTTCTTAACAAACCTTTATACAGTAGATTTTCAAAGACTGATAATTTCAAAGGAGTTCCACATCCATTAACTGGAGACTATACTCCTAAACCACAAGAGGAAATTGATGATTCTTTGTATGTTTATGGTAAAAAGGGACCTCAAAAGCCTGAAATTAGTGACTCAGATGACAATTCCACTGAGCATTCTACCTGTCAATCAAATGACAGTGAAGGATCTTTTGGAAATCCCTCTGAGCACTCTTCTGAGTCTGAATCAGAAAGTATAAGTGTACCAAATGAGATGTCTACATCTAAGTCTGTTACAGCAAATGAAAAAGTCGTGTCTAAATCAAAAGAAGTTGAACCTAGTTGTGTAACACACGTAAAAACTCCTAGGAAACAAATGAAAAATCAAGAGACACATGAAGTTAAAGGAAAGAATTGGAATGAAATGATGGAAAGAGAACTAGGAGAAGGTTACTCTTTCATCAAGAAAAAGTGTTTTGTTTGTGGCAGCCTAAGTCATTTGATCAAAGATTGTGACTATTATGAAAAGAAAATGGCAAGAGAGGCTGAGTTTAAGAAACAAAGGGTTTTTAATACTGGTAACGGGGTGGCAAAACCAGTATGGACTAATGCAAACAGGGTTAATCATGCTAATCAATTTGTTCCTAGATCAGTACAACTAAATGCTGGTAGGCCAAACATTAATTCTGTTAGGCCTAATATTAATACTGGTAGGACAAATGTTAATTCTGTTAGGCCTAGAGTTAATACTGGTAGTTCTAAAGTTAATACTGTTAGATCTAGACAGCCAGTACCTACCAGGACCTCAAACAGCTTTAGTCCTAAAAGACCCCAGGTGAATCAATTTAATCAAAGAAGGCATTTTTCTAAATCTCATTCACCTGTGAGAAGACCCATTGATAGAAATACAACAAAAATGTCTTATTTCAATGTTGTAAAGGGAAATTAGGGCACTGCTGTTAAGACCTCAGCATGTTATAATTGGAGGAACTCTAGACCAAACTCCAATTGTGATAGTGGACCAACTTTTATTAGAACTATGAATGCTAAAGGTCCACAAGGCAGACCCAAGCCTGTAAAGGCCTGGGTCCCTAAGAGAAACTAATTTCTCTTTTTCATGTGCAGGATCCAAGCCTGAAAAGGCATGGGTCCCTAAGAGGAGAACTAATTTCTCATTTTCTGTGCAGGATCATCCACTCCAGGAACATAGAGGACTCAGAGGTATATTTGATTAGTGGATGCCTCAGGGCCAGCTGGTAACAAGGATCACCTGGATGATTTTGAAGAATGCAAAGGGGGATCTGTTACCTTTGGAGGTAGCAAAGGCTACATAACTGGTAAAGGCAGGATAAGAGTTGGTAATTTAGATTTTGATAGTGTGTCTTTTGTAAAAGAACTTGGGCATTTTAATCTTTTTTCAATATCACAAATATGTGATAAGCAGCACAAGGTTCTTTTTACTGAAACTGAATGTCTTGTTGTGTCTCCTGACTTTAAGATGCCTGATGAAAATCAGATACTTCTAAAAGTCCCTAGGCAACACAATATGTACAGTTTTGATATGAAGACACCTTCTCTCACAAAAGATTATGCTTGTTTGATTGCAAAAGCCACATCTGATGAATCTAAATTATGGCACAGGAGGTTAGGTCATATAAATTTTAAAAACTTAAACAAACTTGTGAAGGGAAACCTTGTAAGAGGTCTACCTTCCAAGGTTTTTAGAAATGACCATACATGTGTTGCCTGCCAAAAAGGTAAGCAACACAAGGCCTCCTGTAAGGCTAAATTAGAAAGAATAATCACTAAGCCATTACACACCTTGCATATGGATCTTTTTAGACCTACTTCTGTCAAAAGCATTAATCATGCAAGTTATTGCCTTGTAATTACTGATGATTGTACCAGATTTAGTTGGGTATTCTTCTTGGCTACAAAGGATGAAACTAGTGGCATCCTTTAGAACTTCATTAGACAAATTGAAAACCAGCTTAATCACAAGGTTAAAATCATTAGATCAGATAATGGCACTGAATTTAAGAATAGGGATATGCTTGAATTATATGGGAACAAGGGAATAAAACAAGAGTATAGCAATGCCAGAACTCCACAGCAGAATGGAGTTGCTAAAAGAATGAACAGGACCCTAATTGAGGCTGCTAGAACTATGCTAGCAGACTCACTTTTACCAACTACTTTTTGGGCAGAAGCAGTTAGTACTGCTTGCTATATCTTTAATAGGGTAAGAGTGACAAAACCTCAACACAAAACTCCTTATGAGCTTTTGTTTGGCCACAAACCAATTATTAGCTATATAAGACCTTTTGGGTGTCATGTTACCATTCTAGATACTCTAAGTATGCTTGGCAAATTTGATGGAAAGTGTGATGAGGGTTTCTTAGTTGGTTACTCACTAAATAGCAAAGCCTTTAGGGTATATAATTTAGTAACCAAAAAGGTAGAAGTAAATCTGCATGTACAATTTCTTGAAGAAAAAACTAATGTGAAAGGAGTAGGTTATAGATGGATGTTTGATATTGATTATCTCACTGAT
The DNA here is from genome assembly GCA_026074375.1 of Tanacetum coccineum. NCBI lineage: Eukaryota > Viridiplantae > Streptophyta > Magnoliopsida > Asterales > Asteraceae > Tanacetum > Tanacetum coccineum. The sequence goes on from BQNB010017870.1 coordinate 44,287, forward strand.
TCTATGAACTATATTCCTGTGTCTTTGGAGAATCAAACTAACCCACATGCAGGTACTTCAGAAGTGACTAACAGTGCAGGTACACTACAAACTCCTAATGCAAATGCTTCTGAGGAAGAAGATGAGGATGAGGAGCTTATTGTTGTGCCTACAGCAGTCAAGCATACTGCAGCAAAAGTTGGACCAAGGAAGTCTTCTACTAATTCAAAGGCAGAGGAGTTTTTATAGTTTAGGCTGCAACATGTATGGATTCTAGTAGATCTACCTCATGGAGCAAAAGTGATTGGAACAAAATAGGTATACAGATGCAAAAGGGATGAAAGAGGAGTAGTTGTCAGAAATAAGGCAAGATTAGTGGCCCAAGGTCACAGACAGGAAGAGGGTATTAACTATGATGAGGTTTTTGCTCCTGTGGCAAGAATAAAAGCTATCAGGTTATTTTTAGCCTTTGCCTCATTTATGGGGTTCATAGTATACCAAATGGATGTAAAAAGTGCATTTTTGTATGGCACTATCGATGAAGCAGGTGTAATGTTCTCAACCTCCTAGTTTTGTTGATACCTGACCTAAGAAGGGTTTAATAAGTTGTTAAAGCTTTATATAGCTTACATCAAGCTCCTAGAGCTTGGTATGCTACTCTATCAACATTTATAGAGAAGCATGGATACAAAAGGGGTACGATTGACAAGAATTTGTTTATTAAGAAGGATATCATGCTGGTTTAAGTGTATGTAGATGATATCATTTTTGGCTCTACTAAAAAGTCTTAGTGTGATGAATTTGAGGCCTTGATGAAAGGTAGATTTCAAATAAGTTCTATGGGTAAACTCATATTCTTCCTTGGATTGCAAGTCAAGCAAAAGACAGATGGAATTTTTTATTTCTCAAGACAAGTATGTTTGTAGACATGCTAAAAAAGTTTGAACCACAAAACTCGCAAGTTTAAAAACCTAGTCAATAACCCCAATAGATACCAATATGGCATTAGACGAAAAGATGAGTAATCTGATGAAGTGGATGTACACCTATACCGATCCATGATAAGTTCTAGCCACATGTATTTAACCTGCCTCTAGCCTTAATATAATGTTGTTACAAGAATGTGCTTGTTCTCGTTTTCATTCAAGGTTACCCTCGAAGTACTTCACGACCTCAATGCTGTGAAGAGAAATCTTTAAGTACCTTAATGGGCAAACCTAATCTTCGGCTATATGGGTATCCTTAGAGAATCATCTTTTTGACCTGGAAGCTTTCTAAGATAGTGACTATGTTGGGGCAAACTGTGACAGGAAATCCACAACTGGTGGTTGTTAATTTCTTAGAAGTAGATTAATTTCATGGCAATGCAAGAAACAAACCATAATGGCTACCTCACAAAACAAAGCTGAATATGAACTCGTTGCAAGTTGTTATGCCCAAGTATTATTGATTCAGAATCAAAATGTTGGACAAATATTGTTTCAATTTCATTAAAACCAAAATTCACATTGAAATAAAGCACAAATCTGCATTGTGAGAATCCAGTGTAGTCACTCCAAGAACAACGCACATAGAGATTACAGACACCCATTATATCCGAGATTCTTATGAGAATAACTCATAAGTTGAGAAAATTTACACATACTTTATTTAGCTATCTGACTTACTTGACCCAAATCTTTTGGATGTTCCAAGGTTTTAAATTTCTTAGTGGTTAATATTGGTATGATAAATCCATAGCTACATGTTTAAGGGAGGGATTAAATTATAGTTTTGTAATCTATTCATACTAGTTAGTAAATTAATTATGATAGTTTTATCTTTATTTAGTAGTAGTTATTAAAATATACTAGATCAAGAAACCTAGTGTTTCGAATAATTATGTAGTATCTATTTGTGTGAGGCCTTAATGTTTTCCCCATGTTATATCTGGATTGCATGAAGGATTAGAGCATGACTGAAGTTGTGTAAAAGTTAATTATGGTATTGTCAATATTAATTCTGGTAGTTTACTAGTTAATCCTGGTAAGCTTATTGTTAGTTCTGACAATATATTGTTAATACTGGTTGACCAGACTTAAGTCTGGTAGGCCAATATTAATCCTGGTAAGCTTATTGTAGTTCTGACAATATATTGTTAATACTGGTTGACCAGACTTAAGTTTGGTAGGCCAATATTAATACTAGTAACTAGATCGTAGTAATGTTAGAGGGTCTCTGCAAAACCTTTAAAAACTTATTTCACGAAATATGACCGTTATAAGCGCAAATTGCGGGGAAAATTAAGCGATACATATACAAATTGGGATATTTACTGTTTTAATGTCTCACCTAAAATGAGTTTTCGTTCATTCAAAAGAGCCTATTTTCTTCAGATTTACATTTGAAATATCATACTATTTCGCAAATAAAGTCAAATAAAGCTACAATCAGTACTAAGTTTACCAAAACGAGTCCCAAACCCAGTTGAATATTCACCAACATCCAACCTTTTTACCTATACAATGGCATCCATGAAATGGAGCGGCGTGAGAGAGCGGGGAGGTTGCGCGGTAGAGTGCAAGTGCGGAGAACGCGTACAAGGTAAACTCGGATGACGTTAGAATGAGTGGGTGAGAGCAGTTTGCGTGATGGATAGTGAGGGGCAATAGAAGCAGATGAGATCACGTTATGGAGCACTAAACTAGACAGTGTGTCTCACTGACAAATCAGTTATGCCTTGACCCATAATCCTACACATGTCCATGATCTAACGTCTCTAGTCGAAACCAATAAGAGTTGTTTCTAGTCGTTTCGTAGCCGTAGACTAGAGCTAACGTGCTCAGAACTCTTACTGGATGGGACCTCTAAACTAAGTAAAAGCCAAATATACACTTGAGTATATCAGCACTGAGGTATTTGTTCGAAGAAGCTTCAATTAGCAGATGCTTCAGGGATTTCTATGTTGCCAAATACTAAGATTTTTTAGGGAATGGGAAATATGGGGTATCCAACTGATGGTTCTTTTACGTTTTGGAAACGCTTTTTCACACCCCAATGGCGATTCTTGGTCCATCATATTTTACACTGCATAAGCCCTAAAAGTGCTGGATGGGATCAATTTGGTAGCAATATTGCCACTAGCATAGATTTGTCTTTCCACTGCAGGTTTAAATAACTTTTTTCAAAATTGATTTTTGATGGAATGGTGGCTAAATTTGAAAAGTAAAACTAAGTTTTTGATGTACCCTCGCTTTCTACAAATGATTTTGGAAATACAAACTGAAAGCAAACACCCTTATTTGGCTGTGGCCTTGACCAAAAAGATTTTTGGAAACATGAAACGTTGTTTTGGATGTAACCACTACCGTTATTGCCTGCTATGTTGCTTGTTGTTGCTCATAATGCAGGTTAAGCAGATCAAGCTGGAACTCAATTTCAACCATCATCCTCTATAGTTCCACCACCACCTACATCTTAACCTGCACAAACTGAATCCACCACATTCCACCCCACACCTACTAACCAACATTTGAACCTTCATCACCTTCTACTGCACTTTTTTTTATTTCTTTTGTTGGGGGGGGGGGGGGGGGGGGGGGGGGGGGGGGGTGTGTGAAAATGAACCAATGAACCCCTTTGAGCAACCATCCACCTGAACACCAACCTCTTTCCTAGACAAGAATCTGACATACCACAAACCCAAGGCTCCTACACATGCACATTAGGCAGAAACAAGGCATTGTAGTAGGTGAATCTTTTTTAATTGGTTCCACATTAATGACCAGATTGACAGCTAAAGAAGGAACTTCAACAGACTAAGCAACTATGAGGAATGCAAAAGTGAAGTTGGTGAAGAAAGTAAAGAAAATGGAAAAGGTTTAGTCAATGAGCATATGAGTGGTTCTCACTGATTCAGAAGATGAGGCTAAAAATTCTTCCAAACAGGGGAGGAATTTACAAAAAGATGAATCAGAAGTTTTTGAGACTCCCAAACAAGGCAAATCTTAGGGAAACAGAATTATTCATCAAGGGTTTAGAAGCAGATGAAAACTCATAGCTGAAGTCTTAGACAAATCAAGACCAAGATTAGAAATGTTAAGACTAGAGTAATGCGGAGACGGATGCAGAAGATGTTAGTAATTGTTACGAAGATGTTAGTACTGTTGTTCACATAATATAGATTCTGCTAGTGAAAAAGCGTTAGTTCTGGTGGTTGAAACATCGTTAGTACAATTCAAAGAGAATGAAAAGTGCAGTACTTGAAGAGATTCCTCAAGTACAAAAGAACAAAGAAAACAAATCATAGAAGAGCAGGCTATTGTCAGAAATGCAAGGATACAAGCTGAGGAAGAGGCTGAAAATGCAAGAAGAGAAGAACTAAAAAGACAGGATGAATTGGCTGCAAAAAGATTACAAGATGAGTTAGAGTTGTCTGAAGCTCAAAAGAAAAGAATGGCTCAAGTGCAAGAGGCTGCTCAATTTTATACAGAAGAAGATTGGGACACAATTCGGGCTAAATTAGAGGCAAATGCAGATTTGGTCAAAGAGATTGCAGGAGAAGATGTATCTGAGGCTGATTATGCTCAGAGAATGGTGGGTTTGATAAGTCAGAGAAGAAAACTAATTGCAGAGCAAAAGGCAAAAGCTCAAAGAGATAAACCAATTACTCAGGCTCAGCAAAGACAGTATATGGCCACTTATTTGAAGAATCAGGGTGGATGGAAATTGGCTCAGATAAAGAAGCTTACAGATGAAGAACTTAAAGTAAAATTTGAGTATTTGATGATAAGTATGGAAAGGTTTGTGCCTATGGATACAGAGAAAGAAAGAAGGAAAAGAATTGGTGAAGAGCTTCAAATAGAATCTTCCAAGAAGCTAAAGTCTGACACAAGGGAGGATGTTTCTATTCCTAAAGAGAAAGATAAAGAGTCAGTGAAGAGAGAAGAGAAATTTGAGATCAAAAAGCCTGTTTTAAGATATACTAAAAGAAAATCTTTGGCAAGGAAAGGATTGCAGAAGAAGCCTGAATCTGGCACTAAGGAGGATGTTGAAGCCTACATGGAGGAAAGAGTGGATAAACCATCTTCAGAAGAGTTTCCAATGAGTTCAATTCCATAAGGACCATCATCTGCAAAGATAGTTAAATGGCAAATTATCAAGACTGGAAAGAGAGGTGCTTATCAGATCATCAGGGAAGATAACACAGATGTGGTATATGTGAATTTTCAAGGCTTATTGAATGATTTAACAAGAGATGATCTCAAGGAGTTGTATAGGCTGATGATGTTGAAGTATGGAGATAACAGGCCTGAAGAAGAATTTGAAAGGGTTTTATGGGGGGATCTAAAGACTATGTTTGATCCACCATCTGAAGAGGATGCTATTTAGAAGTTGCCACATCAACAACAGATACTCAATTAGAGATACTTTCATAGCTGCAGTGTTCATTGTTTGACTATGGAGGCTGCACACATCTAAAGTTTGCAAAGCTATGCTTGAAAAGAAGCTTTAGGAGATAGAAAAGATGAGGTCTGCTATCAACTGTTGAAGTTAATTAAGAAACAAGCTCAACAGTAATAAATTTGTAAATGTTTGAAAGAATTTTCAGAGCTATGGTATATAAATAAAGAGCTATTTATGAAAAATGGAGTTGAGAAGAGATAACACTTAGTGGAGGTGTTATGCACTAACACAACAAATGGTTATCAGTTCACCATGTCTAACAGACATAAGGACTGGCTAGTCCGGGAGCAAACGGCTCTTAGTAAAGACTTCTCAAATCCATTTATGGCTGACAATTTGCCAAAAATTGTATGGTTATCAACTCACCATATCTATGTTTGTAAAGAGTTGGCTAGCCCACAAGGTTATGGCTTGTGGTAAAGGCTATGGAAAATCTATTTATATGGTTGACAGTTTACCAAAAACTAGATGGTACTCAACTTACCAATGATTTAAGTTCCAAAAGTTGAACTGGTTACTAGTCCACCAGGGTGATGCCATGATTCCACCAAAGGATTAGCTAGCCCAAGAGCAAACGGTTACTTGGTAAAGGCTTAATCAAATCCATTGATAGCTGATGATTTGCTAAAAATCATATGGTACTTCAACTCACCATGTTTCATGTACTAAGAGTTGAAATGGTTATCAATGTTCCATGGTTTATAAACCAAACATTGGCTACTCCAGAGCTAATGGCTAACTGGTAAAGAGACATCAAATCCATTAAATTTTCAATGATTCACCTCTTATAGGAGTTAACACACCTGGAAGTGATTGAGAAAAGACATGAAAGCTTATATTTGATGTACATAAAGTCAAATGTTGCTGCTTATTCAAGTGTTGCAGAAAAGATTTGATGCCAAATACCTTAGTAGAGGATTTCAAGAGTTTTGATAGAATTCAAAACCCTGTTTTAAACATGAAAATCATCATGTTGAAGTTCAAGAATAATTCCAAAGATAATGCTTACAAAATCCTCAAGAAGCTCATAATGAAGATACTCAAAGAAACTTGAAGATCACAAGTGAAGTTCAAGGTTTAGAATGGGATGATTGTAAGGAATTATTGTAACAGACTTAAGTCTGGTATTTATAGAGTTAAGTCCTGCCCTACTAAGTTCAGTCTGGGTGGGTTTTTAAACATACTTAAGTCGGTAACATATTTAAGTCTTTCCAGTACTAATAAGTCGGCATTATATATATTGACTGATTCTTATGTTAGTTAAGTCTGTTTTAAGAAATAGAATAGTGATAATAGTTTATCTAGAGTATCTTAAGAGATAACATGGAAAGATATGCATCATCCTTTCACACGTTTGTAAAGCCCATTAGGGTTTCCTTGGTGTATAAAAGGAACCTTACGGCATAATGTTTAGTGTGAGATGAAATAGTATTCTAATAGAAATTATTAGCAAATAGCAAAGTTTATATGTGTTTTATCTTAGTAACTTGTTTTAAGAAACTGCATTAGCCATATTAATTTCATCTCATTTTGTCCTACATAAATTGATTTGGATTTATTCAAGTTAGCTATTGGCTTACAAAAGGCTAATTAGATCCAAGACTTTGGACCAACAGTTATGAAGATTACTACTGCTGGTGAAGACTGCAGGAAATATTCTAAGTTATTACTACTATTAGTTGTAAAGTTACTACTGCTAGTATTAGTTACTACTGCTAGAAGAGTTTCTACTGTCAGTTATAAGTTAGTACTATTAGTTATATGTTAGTACTGCTGATGTGATAAGAATGAGATATTTTAGGAAAAGATATTTATGTATAGAAAACGCGTTGTAAGCCCATTAGGGTTCCTTGGTGTATAAAAGGAGACCCTAGGGCATGTAGGTTAGTATCTCAATATCTCATCTTCATATATCATCTAGTAATCGATTTGTTTATAAGCTGTTCAAGGTTTTGTATAACCCTAACACTATTAAGAGTGTTCGTATTAATATATTGAGGCTGAAAGTTTGGTATTACACAATCTTGTTTGTTACTGTTTTATTGCTTATTCTTCTTAATATCATAGACTAGATTCTGCATAGTCTTTGATATATTCAATCAAAGTTTCTATCATAGTTGTCTTGGATTTATTCAATATAAACTAAGCCTTTTAACAAAGCTAAGCAAGATCTATTCAAGTGGTATCAACAATGGTATCAAAGCTTGTTAGAAAATTTGAATAAGAAGAAACAATCTACACATACCAGATGTATTTGTTTGTGAAAACATGGAGGCAGCATTTTCACCAATGGTTCCTGCTGCAAAACTTTTGGTGCTCAATCCAGGTGAATTTGAGCTTTGGAAAATGAGGATAGAACAATACTTCCTAATGACAGATTATGCTCTTTGGGAAGTAATAGTAAATGGAGACTCACCTCCACTAAAGAGAACTGTTGATGGTGTTGAGCAAACATATCCTCCTACAACATCATAGGAGAAGTTAGCAAGGAAGAATGAGTTAAAGGCAAGAGGTACATTATTGACGGCTCTTCTAAATAAACATCAATTAAAGTTTAATACCTACAAATGTGCCAAGACTCTGATGGAAGCTATAGAGAAAAGGTTTGGAGGTAATAAGGAGTCAAGGAAAACTCATAAGATACTTCTAAAGCAACCGTATAAGAATTTCAATTGATCAAGCCCAGAAGGACTTGATCAAACCTATGATAGGCTTCAAAAGCTTATCAGTCAGCTAGAGATTATGGGTGAAACTATTTCTCAAGAAGATATGAATCTGAAGTTTTTAAGAAGTCTCCCATCATAATGGAAGACTCATACCTTGATCTGGAGGAAGAAACCTGATTTAGACACCTTAAGCATGGATGACCTATACAACAATCTGAAGATTTATGAAACTGAAGTTAAAGGGTCATCAAGCTCAAACCAAAATTCACAAAATGTGGCTTTTGTGTCTTCCAATAACTCTGGCAGTTCCAATCAAGCTCATGGTTCTAACTCTGCCAATACTGATAGTATGAGTGATGTTGTGATCTATTCTTTCTTTGCAAACCAATCCAACAGTCCACAATTAGATAATGAGGACTTATAACAGATTGATGCTGATGACTTGGAAGAGATGGATCTAAAGTGGCAGATGGCTATGCTGACCATGAGAGCCAGAAGATTTCTAAATAAGACTAGAAGGAAGATTAGTGTCAATGGTTCTAAGACCATAGGGTTTAACAAATCAAAGGTGGAATGCTATAACTGTCATAAAAGGGGCCACTTTGCAAGGGAGTGCAGGGCTCCAAGGGAGAACAGGAACAGAGAACCTGTAAGGAGGAATGTGACAGTGGAAACAACAGAGACAAAAGCTTTGGTGGCTCAAGATGGACTTGGGTATGACTGGAGTGACCAGGCTGAAGAAGGACCTACAAACTTGCAACTATGTCAAAAATACACGCAGGTTCTTCAAGTTTGTCAAGCATTCTAAGGTATCTACTTGTTCTAAAGCATGTTTAAAATCTTATGAAACTCTCAAAGAAAACTATGATAATCTAACAAAAGATTTTAATAAGTCTCAATTAAATGTAGGACCTCATAAAGTAGGTCTAGAATCTGTAGAGGCTAGACTAGATGTGTATAAAAAGAATGAGGTTGTTTTTGAAGAGGACATAAAGATTTTAAAGCTTGATATTATGTTAAAAGATAATGCACTAACAGAGCTTAGAAAGAAATTTGAAAAAGCTGAAAAGGAAAGAGATGATTTAAAACGTACCTTAGAAAAGTTTGAAAATTCATCTAAGAATCTAAGCAAACTGTTAGAGATTCAAGTAATGATAATTTCAAACGGTGTAAGGGTATGAAGTCCAATTGTTTTGATAGTCAAGTGTTTTGATAGTCAGGTGAATGTGAATAAGTACAAAACAGTTGAACGATATCATGCAGTCCCCACCTCCCCTATAACTAGGAACTTTAACCCCCTAAAACCGTAATTTGTACTTACTGATTGAGGAAGAATATAGTTTTTAGTGAGTCACTAAACTAGTGAGCCGCATTGCAACTAGGTAAAAGTTTAAGACTAGTGAGTCTAAACCTATATCTATTAGTGAACCACTTATTGAAGACTGGATATCTGACAGTGAGGATGAGAATAAGACTGAGTTTAAGTCTAAATAGAGAAAACCTAGTTTTGCTAAAGTAGAATTTGTTAAATCTAATGAGCATGTGAAAATACCTAGGGAATCTGTTGAGAAGGTAGAGAATAATAAGCAAGCTAAATACCCTAGGAAAAACAGTCAAATTCCTAGAGGTAACAAGAGAAACTGGAATAATTTGATGACTCATAAATTAGGAAGTAATTTTGAGTTTAAAAATAAAGCTTGCTATGTGTGTGACAATTTTAACCATTTAATCATAGATTGTGATTTTTACGAAAAGAAAATGGCAGAAAAACCTGTATGGAACAATGCTAGAAGGTTGAATCACCAAAATTCTCAAAGATTGACTCACCCTCATTCAAAAGGAAATTTTGTTCCAAGAGCAGTCTTAATGAAATCTGGCCTTAAAACACTTAATACTGCTAGGCAAAACTCTTCAAGAGCAGCAGTTAATACTGCCAGACCAATTAATACTGCTTACCCAAGACCAATAGTGAACTGTGCAAGGCCAGCATCAAATGTTTTTAATAGAGCACATTCACATGTTAGAAGGCCCTTTAACAAGTTTACAACAAATAAGAACAGTAATTTCAATGAAAAAGTTAATACTGTTAGGGGAAATGTTACTACTGTTGGGCCAAAAGCAGTAGTAAGTGATAATAAGGGAAATGAGGCTAATGCTGTTAAGGCCTCAGCATGTTGGGTTTGGAGACCAAAGCAAAAAGTTTTAGACCATGTCTCCAGACATAATGGTGCATCAATGAACTTTAAAAGATTTGACTATATTGATGCACAAGGCAGATCCAAGTCTGTAATGGCTTGGGTCCCCAAGAGAGCCTGATTCTCTTACTTTTTGTGCAGGGCAATCCACAGCTAGAGTTGCAGGAAAAAGGAGTCATTGACAGTGGATGCTCTAGGCACATGACTGGAAACAAGTCCTACCTCTCAGATTATGAAGAAATTGATGGTGGATTTGTTGCCTTTGGTGGAAACCCCAAAGGAGGTAAGATTACTGGAAAAGGTAAAATCAGGATAGGAAAATTGGATTTTGAAGATGTGTACTTTGTTAAGGAGCTTAAGTTTAACCTTTTTAGTGTCTCACAAATGTGTGACAAGAAGAACAGTGTCCTTTTTACTGACACTGAATGTGTTGTTTTGTCTCCTGACTTTAAGCTACTTGATGAAAGTCAAGTCTTGCTTAGAGTTCCCAGAAAGAACAACATGTACAGTGTTGACTTAAAGAATGTTGTTCCTTCAGGAGGCCTAACTTGTCTCTTTGCAAAGGGCACATTAGATGAATCTAATCTTTAGCATAAGAGGCTTGGGCATATAAATTTCAAAACTATGAACAAACTGGTAAGGGGAAATCTTGTAAGAGGTTTACCTTTAAAAATTTTTGAAAATAATCACACATGTGTTGCTTGTCAGAATGGAAAGCAACATAAAACCTCTTGTAAGACCAAGACTATAAGCTCAATCATCCAACCTTTACAAATGTTGCACATGGGTTTATTTGGTCCAACTTTTGTAAAGAGTATAATGAAAAAGATGTACTGCCTAGTTGTCACAAATGACTTTGGTAGATTTAGTTGGGTTTTCTTTTTAGCAACTAAGGATGAGACCAGTGGAATCCTTAAGGCTTTTATAACAGGAATAGAAAATCAAATAATGCTCAAAAGGTGTGAAGATACCAAATTAGCACTAAATTAGGAAAAGAGCCATTTCATGGTTAAAGAAGGCATTGTTTTAGGACATAAGATCTCTAGAAAAGGAATTGAAGTCGATAAGGCCAAAGTTGATGTAATTTCAAAGCTTCCTCACCCAACAACCGTCAAAGGAATCAGAAGTTTTCTCGGGCATGCTGGATTCTATCGAAGATTTATCAAAGACTTTTCCAAAATCTCTCGACCCATGACCCATCTCTTAGAGAAGAACACTCCTTTCATTTTCTCGGAAGATTGCATTCTTGCCTTTCAAACATTGAAAAAGAAGTTAACCGAAGCTCCAATTCTCATTGCTCCGAATTGGGACCAACCTTTTGAAATCATGTGCGATGCAAGTGATTATGCAATAGGGGCGGTCCTAGGACAAAGAATTGAGAAGCATTTCTGACCAATTCATTACGCAAGCAAAACCATGACCGAAGCAGAAACAAATTACACAACAACCGAGAAAGAAATGCTTGCGGTTGTTTACGCTTTTGAGAAGTTTTGATCATATCTAATCATGAACAAAAGTGTTGTTTACACGGACCACTCCGCATTGAAATACCTCTTCAACAAGAAAGACGCCAAAGCAAGATTGCTTAGATGGGTCTTACTTCTTCAAGAATTCGATTTTTCAGTAATTGATACCAAGGGAGCTGAAAACTATGCAGCCGATCACCTCTCTCGTCTTGAAAACCCGTATGAACTCTATAAATGTTTTGATTCCTAAAGAGATTAATGAAACTTTTCCTCTTGAAACATTGAATACGGTGACTTCTCATGATGACCAAAATACCCCGTGGTTTGCCGATATAGCAAATTACCACGCGGGGAATTTTCTCATCAAAGGAATGTCAACTCAACAAAAGAGGAAGTTTTTCAAGGATGTAAAGCATTACTTTTGGGATGATCCCTATCTCTTTCGTACATGTGCGGATCAAATCATCCGTAGATGTGTTTTTGGCCAAGAAGCTCTTGAAATTCTCAAGGCTTGTCATGAAGGACCCACCGGGGGCCATCATAGTGCTAATATCACCGCTCGGAAAGTATTTGATGCCGGTTTCTTTTGGCCTACGATTTATAAGGATGCTTACGAATTGATCAAATCTTGTGATGCATGTCAAAGACAAGGCAAAATTTCACATCGTGATGAGATGCCTCAAAATGCAATCCAAGTTTGTGAAATTTTCGATGTATGGGGAATAGATTTTATAGGACCATTTCTGTCGTCTATGGGTAACAAATATATTCTAGTAGCCGTCGATTATCTTTCAAAATGGGTTGAAGCCAAGGCGCTCCCCACCAACGATGCTAGGGTAGTTGTTAAATTCTTAAAATCCATTTTCTCCCGATTCGGTGCTCCAAGAGCGATTATAAGCGATCGTGGAACCCGTTTTTAAAACGATAAGTTTGATAAAGTTATGTCTAAATATGGACTCACACATCGTCTTTCCATCGCTTACTACCCTCAAACGAGTGGTCAAGTTGACGTCACGAATCGAGGTCTTAAAAGAATCTTAGAAAGGACGGTAGGAGAAAACCGTGCCTAATGGTCTGACAAATAAGACGATGCATTGTGGGCATTCCGAACCGCTTACAAGACTCTAATCGGATGCACGCCCTACAAGCTAGTTTATGGAAAATCGTTTCATTTACCAGTTGAGCTAGAACACAAGGCATATTGGGCTCTTAAGCATGCCAACTTCGATCTTAAAACCACGGGTGATCATCGAAAGCTCCAACTAAACGAACTTAACGAGCTTCGAGATCAAGCTTATGAGAATTCATTAATCTACAAGGAAAAGACGAAGAAACTTCACGATTCCAAGATAAAGAACCGAATCTTCAATGTTGGTGATCAAGTCTTGCTTTTTAACTCCCGATTAAAGATTTTCTCCGAAAAGCTCAAATCCCGATGGTCCGGACCTTTCACAATTACCGAGGTTCATCCTTATGGAACTGCCAAGTTGTCTTATGCCGACGGTTCGAATTTCAAAGTCAATTATCATCGTTTGAAGCACTACTATGGAGAGGATACACCACCATTGGTTATCCCGGATCTCTAAACTTTCCCTAAGGACAATTAAATTTGGGGATCGAGTCGAGCTTGCGACTCGGTGAACAAAAACAAGCCGCTTCGTGGGAGTTTACCCCATGCTTATCCATTTTCTTCTTATTTTCTTAAATAATGTGTTGTGATGTGTTGTGGCTATCCCCTTCTAGTTTCTTGTTGTTTGTTGTTTGTTGTGATTTTTGTAGAATTAAACCCAACAATTTCTGAAGCCTCCCAGTGTTATATCCCATTTCACTCGAGCTTTTCATCCTTTGTTTGAAATTAGTTTGGGGAAGTCCAATATTCTTTCATCTTATCGATTCACGTTTATCTTTGCATACTTAATAAACGGCTTAGATTTTCATAGAGGCCCGACCTTAAACATTGAGGACAATGTTTCGTTTTAGTTTGGGGAGGGAATCTATCAATTTGATGTTGCTTGCTTATTGTTTTGTTCTCACGTACCCGTTTTCCTACAAAAATAGCAAAAAATTTAAATTTTTAAGATCTTATTTGTAAAAAAAAATATTAGTAGTTGATTAAAATAATAAGTGTTATGACAAAAATGTAGGCTTTCCGTTGGTGAGAATAGAAAGTAATTTTTGACCCGATCGAACGTGTAGAGTTCTAGATTTCTCCATTAACAATTAATGATGATAGTTTGTGCTAGTCTCATGTAGACTTTAAACATGCTAGACTTGAA
>BQNB010017871.1:0-69208 GCA_026074375.1 Tanacetum coccineum
ACCTATATCCATTGTTCTTAAACGCTTTTTTGGAGTAATATATTTTACCGGGGTAGTAGCCCTTTTACCCAAAAAAAAAAAAGACATTTTAAACATGTTTTATCCCAGGTAATCAAGGCTGAAGGCAACGATGGCGTGGAGGTGTCGTGCGTGTATGATGATTGAATTAAAGGAAAGGTTACTTGTGTGTTCCGGTCTTTAAAAAACAATGTCTTGTGTTATGTTTAAAACCATGTCTTTTATTTGAACAATTGTCTTTCAAATACTGTATGGTTGGGGTTATGATTCTTTGGGGACCTAACGTATTTTAACTCTGAATAAATATGGAACACATGTGGTTTAAACGTCTTATTTAGGTCGTTTTCTATATTCATGGTAAAGGATGCTATTCAGTAACACCAAATTGCTAATTTCCGTTGCGTAATCCGATGCCTCTCGGGGCAGGTGTTAAAAAATCTCCTGGCTCTAATTGTCAGCATGGCCATTTACCATTGTAAATCTGTTTCTTTTAGGTCATCATGATCAATTTGTTCTAGATCTTCTCGTGCAAGTTAAGGAGAATTGGGCTGACTAGCTAGGAAAGCACAGATCACAGCATCACTAAGGTTATCTTTAGATGTAGGATTACTTTGAGTAAGAGCAGCATTAACTTCATAAGTAGTGTTATCTACTTCATTTGTACTGCTATTGCTGTTAGTGCTATTGGAGGACATAAAAGCCACATTTTGTGGATTTTGGCTTGTACATGATGATCCTGAAAGTTCAGGTTCATATATCTTTAAGTTATTGTACAAGTCATCCAAACTGATGGTCTCTATTTCCTCTTTGTTCCTCCAGATCAAAGCATGAGTCTTCCATTCGGATAGAAGACTTCTCAATAGTTTTAAGTTCATGTCCTCTTGTGTAATAACTTCACCTTTGATCTCCAACTGCCTAATAAGTTTTTGCAACATGTCAAAAGTTTGATCCATTTTTTTTGAGCTTGATCCTGAAAAGTTCTCATATTGTTGCTTGAGTAGAGTTCTTTGAACTTTCTTGGATTTCTTGTTTCCTCCATATCTCTTCTCAATGGCTTCCATGAGTAGTTTTACATCTTTGTATGAATGAAACTTCAGTTGATCCTTATTTGGGAGTGCCATCAACAGAGTTCCTCTAGCTTTCATCTCATTCCTCTTGTCCTTCTTTTCTTCTGTAGTAGTAGGTTCATATTCCTGCTTAGTTTATCTAACAGTTCTCTTCAACACTTTGTTACCATTCAGAATTACTTCCCAGAGGGAGTAACCAGTCATGAGAAAGTATTCTTCTATCCACATTAACCAGAGATCATATTCTCTTGGCTTGAGGATAGGGAGTCTTACAGTTAGAGTTGTAGAAGTAGTTCATGCCTCCATATTATCACAGAGAATTAGATCTAGTATGAGTTTTTTTTCTTCTTATTCAAAGCTTCACAACAAGCTCTGATACCACTTGTTGATCCCAATAAACAGATCTTGAACTCCTTAGCTTGATGTAAGGTTTAGTATCCTTGGATAAATCCAAAGGCACTAAGATTGAAACTTTTAGTGTATAATATAAACTATGCGGAATCTAGTTTATACCACTAAGAAGAATAACAGTAAGATATGTTTGACACAGAAATACAATCAAAACAATAAGCTCTAATATATTAATACGAACACTCTTTGACAGTGTTAGGGTTTACAACCTTGAAGCAGAGGTGGTTGTGGCTGCACGGGGGTTATGTAATTCTTCTGAAAGACTGACTATATTGGTAGTATATCCTTAGGTTCCTTTCATACACTAAGGAAACCCTAATGGTGCTTAGAAGACGCGTATAATGATAATGCATATCTAATTCCTAATTTAACTCATGCCTATCTTAATAGCTGGTAATAACTATACAAGACTAGAATCACTAACTATTAACTAACCGTATTAACTATACTGGAATTACTAACAATGTACTGGCAGTACTAACTAATATAACTAATAGTACTAATGACTTAGACTGTTTTCACGAATCTTCATCAGCAGCATCAACTCTGAACCAGCAGTAGTAAATTAGTACCAGCAGTAGTAACTCAGAAGTCCCAACACATTTTCTTGTCATGAAAATCACAATCTTTGATTAAATGGTTGAAACTCCCATATACAAAACAAGCTTTCTTTATAAACTCAAATCTATTTCCTAGTTTCTGAGTCATCATTCCATTCCAGTTTCTTCTATTATCCCTAGGACTTTGACTTTTCCTAGGATACTCTACTTGCCTATGTGTGTTTTCCTTATTAACAGATTTCACATTCTCATCAGATTTGACAAAATTGATTTTAGTAAACTTTGGTTTTGTCTGATCAGATTTAGGTCTAAACACACTATCATTATCACTATCAGTGTCCTAATCTTCAATGATAGGAGCACTAGGCCTAACAGTTTTAGGCTTTTCTACAATATCCTTACTAGTCTTAGATATACTAGTTTCATTTTCACTCACTTTAGTCTTATAGACAGAATCATCTAACCCAGCAAAGGATAAGTCAGGTCTTGAGGGCATGTAGTTCCCAGTGTAGGGAGGGGGAACTGCATGAAACCCTTCACCTGTTTTGAATCTATCATTTACTAGACTATCATCCACATCACTTTCTCTACTGTTAAACACACTATGAACCACTTCACTCTCATTTATTTGACTATCATAACCAAGACCAGCTTTGTCTTTAGCACTTATTTGACTATTTATCAGTTTAGTTAGATTCTTTGATGATTCTTCAAAATTTTCTAGTTTAAGTTTCAAATCATCTTTTTCTTTTAAAGCTTCTTCTAACTGATTTTTAAGGTTTTTGATAGAAATATCTTTCACTTGGACATCATACTTTACAAATGCAATGTCTTCTTCATAAACAACTTCATTCTTTTCATGAATAACTATCTTAGTTTCTAATGATTCTAATCCTATTTGATAACCTATAATTTCTAGATTATATTTTTTAAGAGCTTTATGTTGTTGATCATACTGTTTTTGAAGAGTTTCATAGGATTTTAAACAATCTTTAGAGCAAGTATGTACCTTAGAATCAGAACTTGATGAACTTTGAGATGTATAGGCCATTAGATCAAAGTTTATGGGTCCTTCTTCAGCTTGGAAGCTCCAATCGTAACCACCTATCCTATCTTGAACAACCATGGCATTTGCAGGAGTCTCCACTGGTATAAACCTCCTTGGATTATCTCCATTTCTATACCCCTAATTCCTTGGTGCCCTGTATTATCTAGCAAAGTGACCTATCATGTGGCAGTTGTAACATTTAACCTTTGTCTTATCAAAGCCAACAGTTTCTTTGCCATTGAAATTCAGATTCCTTCCTGTCTTCTTTCAAAATCTCTTCACCCTCATGGTAAGCATGATCACCTGCCATTTGAGATCCATCTTGTAACACCCCCAAATTGGGTCGCAGCGGAATAAGGGTCTGGGGCGTGTTACTTCTCAGATCAACAACACAAGATAATAAACACATGATCTTCTTCAACTAAGTTAAGGAAGAAGCTTGTCCCTGTGAACTAGCAGTAGAAACTTCATAGGAAGTATTAACTGCTTCATTAGTTCTGCTAGTGTTTTCTGAAGATACAAAAGCCACATTAGGAGAGTTTGAGCTTGAGTTTGATTGGCCTTTAATCTTAGCTTCATATACCTTTAAATTGTTGTATAAATCATCCATGATCAAAGTATCTAGATCAGATTTGTTTCTCATAATTAAAGCAATATTGTTCCAAGCTGATGGTAGACTTCCCAGCAACTTCAGATTTGCATCTACCTGGAGATAAATCTTCACCATGAATTTATAAATTGGCTGATGGTATTTGAAACCTATCATAGGTTTTATCTAGTCCTTCAGATCTTGATGCAGTAAAATTCTCATATTGCTGCTTCAGAATGGTCTTCTGCATTTTCTTTGATTCTTTGTTTCCTCCAAAAGTAGCCTTGATTGATTCCCATAAGGTCTTTACATCCTTGATTCCATGAAACTTAATAGGTGCTCATCTAGAATGGACAACAACAAAGTGCTTTTTGCTTTCAATTCATTCTTTCTTGCTAGCTTTTGTTCAGCCATTTTAGGAGGAATGGGACCTTCAGTACTAGCACTAGCTGATGCAATAGCAGGTGTAACACCATTCACAATAACCTCCTAAAGATCATAATCAGTGGAGTAAGCTGATATTGCTCATTCTTTTTTTTTTTTTTTTTTTTTTTTTTTTTTTTTTTTTTTTTTTTTTTTTTTTTTTTTTCATGCTCTATAGATCATAGTCTCTAGTTTTGAGTACTGGAAGTTTTAGTGCAGACACTGTTTGGGTAGTTTCTAATTGTGATTCCATCTTCTCTTTGATTATGAGATCTTGTGTAGATATAGTGTTCTTCTTCTTCAGAGTTTCTCAACAAACTCTGATACCACTTGTTGATCCATTCTTGATAGATCTTACTTAGCTTGTTAAAGCTTAGTTATATTGGATAGAACCAAGACAACTATAATAGAAACTAAGATTAAGAATATCACAAACTATGCGGAATCTAGTTTGCAATACTAAGAAGAACAATGAAACAGTAAAAACAAGATCTTTACTAAACTTTCAATATATTGAATACTATTTTAAGTTACAAAATAGCTATGAATCCTAACTATGATTGCTATGCAAACTATGAATACTAATATGAAAACTGATATGTTGATCTATGCCGTAGGGTTCCTTTTATACACTAAGGAAACCCTAATGGGTTTACAAAACGCGTCAAGTGATTATGATATTTTCTATAAGTAAACATAATCTCTTAAAACAAATAAGTTTATACATATCTTCTTTACAAATAATTGATACTTATCTTCATAAGTATTCTTGTTCTTCCAATCGCCTTTATTCTTCTCTGATTTGTTCTTTTGATCTCATTGATAAGTGTAAAATACACATATCCGTTTATACCTAAAATAACCCAAATAAACCCAAAACAGAAAAAAAATGGCAAAAATATGCTTGTATTTGTGTTTTGTGTGTGCAGGTATGGATAAGTCAAAAATCACAAGAAAGTAGTCAAAAACGGGCAAGCATGGACACGAGAATCAGAAGAATAAAAAAGAAGCCAAAGAATCAAAGTCAAAGCCAGAAAAGTCAAGCCTCAGTCAAAGCCAGTCAAAGATGGTCAATAAAAGTCAACAAAACCCAAATCCCTAGTCTATGTCCTTTTATAACAACCACAAGGGCCAAACGTGTAATCCTCGAAAGTTATTTATAACTTGAAATAAGGAATAGGAAGAGAGGGACCAAATGTGCAAACTTCCCAAACTCCAACAGTTTTAACTGTCAAAATAAGGGCGCCAAAAGTTACTATTCACCCGTCGTCCTCCTTTCACCATCCAGGGTAAATCAAAGGGGTTTTCCAAATTAAAGGGTGCTTAGGTCAATTCATGAGCTCTCTAACACAAATGAAGGGACAAATCAGTCTTTATCAAGGGGACCTACTTAGCCTCTCCAAATCATAGGCCACGTCATACAATGTGAAAGCATAAATTTAAGTGGGGGGTTTTTTATGCTAAAAACACTCACAAAAGATGCACAAAGTCACATCAATGGAATGACTCGCTGACAATCTTCTGGTGTCCACAGTTTGATCAAACGGCCACAATTGATGCTTGGATGATTGAAGAAATAATTGGCCAGGATTAAAAGGATTGGAGATCAAGGCAAGAGGCTAGAAGGATCCAAGGCAGGCTATAAATAGAGCTTCACTTCTCACACATACCCATCTAGATCTAGCAGTAGTTTTTAATTTAGTATAGCTTAAATTTTAATTCCTAGCTTAATGATGTTTTAATCTTGTAATTTTCCTTTAAAAGTACTGTAAGCAAGTTTTTATTAATGAAATTCAATTTTTTTAAAATCTCTACCATGATTCTTGTTCATTAAGCCTATTAATAAGCTAAGTCGTCTAAAAAGCTAATAAGTTCATTTAAATGCTCTTTCTGTCTATAAGGCTGAAAATAGAGCTATTTGAATTCAGTATTAATCTTACCTAAACCTTAAATCAGTTTAATCTATCATGGATCTTATTGGATTAGAGCTTTTGGAAGGGGATCTTAACTTGGAAGAGATCCCAAGGACTTTACCCTAGCTTATCTAATAAGCTAGGGAGCTTGTAGCTGCCTTTATTGGTCCTCTTGTTTAGCTAGAGGATTTTGTAAGTTTCTCTTTCATTTTCTTTCATTCTAGCTTTAAATAATGATATCATTGCTTTCTATATTTAGATCTGCTTATTTGCTTATTCTCTTTGCTTATTAGTGCTTGTTTGAGTTTTATCTAGCTAAATCATCTTAGTTGTTTATCTGTTTTTAATCCTCTTAGTTTAAATCATAGATTTTTATATTATTGTCTTAAAAACCTCTAAAAAAATCCAAAAATATACGTAAAGTAGCTTAAGTCTTAGATTATTGCTTATTTAGTTATTAAATCATGCTTATTAAAGTAGTTTTAATCTGTTAATTGTCTGGTACTAAGCATTTGATTACTAGATTTTCAAGTAGTAGCTTAACCATAAATGTCTTAGTCTTAAAGTGGGTGTTGGGTTTAAGCTACTTGCCTCATAAATAAAGTCAATTTCACTTGTGCTATTTGCTTGAACTTTGTTTATACACTCTATTAGAGTGTATTTAAGTGCAGGGTTTCCCTTAAGAAACCTGCACTCTTGGTTTACATTTGTGCAAAGGGCACCAGTACTAACATAAAGTTAGTACTGCTGTTACTTTACACTACCAGTACTAACTAAAAAGTTAGTACTGCTTTCATTAGTTAGTACTGCTGGTGCTTTTCACTACCAGTACTAACTAATGAGTTAGTACTGCTACCTTTGGCTCAATTTTTAGTTAAGTAAGAATAGGATTTAGGATCTTAGATTCAAGTAGGGCTAAGATTAGCTATAGCTTAATATAGAATAAGTTTTAGATTTCGTTTTTTTTTGCTTATTTCCTAGCTTAATTTTGCTGACAAAAGTCTTTCAAAAGTTAAAAAGCCAAAAACAGTACTTAGGAATTTAAGGTTTTAATTTGTTAATGTAGCTTATGGTCCTAGATTTTATAGCTTAATTTATTTAGATAGATATAAAGTAGTTTTAATAAGTCCTTGAAGTGTTTTAGAGTCTAGTTTAGCCTTTTTAAGCTTTTTAGCTTAATTTAGATTTGTGCTATCTTGCTGTATTTTCTGAGTTTGTTTAGTCTTAGTGTCTTTGCATTCATAGATAAAGCATTTCATAAGCTTCCTAGAACTCTTTTCCTTTTTCACATTAAGCTTAATTTGAGCTTATTATAGCTGTTTTAGTAAAACATAGCCCAAACTTCTAGTTTCTGTAACAGCTTATTGAGAAGCTCTTTTAGAGTTATCTTGAGGTTTAAGTCCATTAGTGCTTTTTGTTTATGTTGTTCTCCCTAGCTTCCTTTACAACTTTGCTCTTTTAAGTTTTTAGTGATAAGCACTTTTTAGAATTTAAGCTTATAATTGGACTTAGTTTGTTGTCGGGGTAGTCCTCAGGGACCATTCCTGTAAATTTTCTGTTTTAGTTTGGTTTCCAGTTCATTCCTTGCGTTAAATGTTTTAACCCGTTCAAGTCTTTAAGTTTTTTTTCTTTTTTTTTACACAGGAGTCCCTAAGTTTGTTTTTAATTGGTTTATTAAGTTTTAATAATAGTTTAGGGTAATAAAGTTTAATGTTTTAATTAGTTTATTTTAACTTTTATAAAAAGATAAATATAGGGCTTTTATTTTAATAATTTTTTGGCACTTTTTACTTTTTCCTAGTGAAATTTTAGTTTTATTTTTAAGGATTAAAATTGTTTACTATGCCTAAATTGTATTATTGTTTGCTTCTTAATTTTGTAGTAATAGCTTATCCATAATATTTTTGCTTCATTCAAATCAGAATCCGAACTAGAAAGTGGTTTCAATTTCATCGTCGCTTGGGGGGAAACACCCCGGGTGTCATACTTTGCCCGGTTTAAAATACGTTATTTTATATTATTTTAATATTATTTTTGAGAGCGAATTTTATCAAGGGTAACTTGGTAATTTTCTTAATTACTCTTAAAGTTATATTTTATATATATTTTACGTGTGTAAAACTTGCACAACCACTCATCTCCGACAGTATTAATCCTTCCAGCAGTTGTAACTGAGCACAAACAGCATTAACTACTTAGAAGTTTACTCTAGTAGTACTAACATACACTAACAGTACTAACTTTTGTATTAGCAGTAGTAACTACTTAGTATATTTTCAGTCTTCATCTCTGAGTAGTCTTAACTTCTACTAGCAGCAGTAACTTTATACTAACAGTACTAAATTATACTAACAGTAGTAACTAGCAGTAGTAACTTTATACTACCAGTACTAACTACTTAGCATAATTTTCATTAGTATTACAAGCAAAACTAAGTTATGCTTGGCAACACTAATATATACCTGAGTAGCAGTAACTCTAAGAATATCTAGAAGTCTTTTAAACCCAACACTATATAAACATTATATACACATAAAATGATAGGTATAGAGAGTGTATGGTTTTTAGATGACCTTAAGATGATGTATGATGAAGAGAAACAAGATCTAAACCCTAGTTTAGAATCAAAACCCAAGCTTCCAAGACTAGAAAACCCTAACTTTCCAAGAAACCCTAATCTTAAACTTTCTTGATTAAACCCTTGTAAATACTAAACCAAGCCTTCAATACACCTTAGAATGTCTTAGGTATGATGCTAGAACACTTGAATACTTGCTAGGAAAATTTGTATGGATTGTTTGTTTTGGTTGTTTTGAGCCGTGGGCTAGGGAGAGACAAAGAGAGGTTTTGTTTGAAGATTTTGGTTAAGGAAATGACATGTGTGTGCTCTACAAGTCTTGCACTTCCTTATATACTACAACCTTGGTCCAAGTTACTAGTTGAAGACCAAGACCATAAGAAAAACAAGGGGAGTGAAACAAGGAAGAAAAATGGTCAAAACACTAGTCATGGTACTAAGTTATAATGAGCCCTAGTTGTTTTGTTTTTTACAAGACTTTTGGTAAGTAATTGTGTGCTTTTTGTCCCCTTGGGAGATGAATCAAACACGAAAATTAATGGGGGGAAACTAGGAAAAGTCCTTTGAATTATTGGTATAATCTCTGTGATATCAGAAGTATAAGGATGTAGTTTAAAGTGTAGAAGTGTAAACTTATAGTATTTGGTTTCTAGTTGGTTTCTTATAGAAAAATTTGGCTAACATGATAAACATAGGTGAAGTTTTATAAAACTTTGGGTATTAGGTATAATAATAGGTATTCGTTGAAGCGTAGATAAGTTTGGTGGTTTCGTGAATGCCTAAATGTATTTTATCGCGAAACGTAAAAACTTTACGTAACCAATAAAAATAAAATGTGCAAAGTTCATAATTATCCTCCAAATAATTATCTAACAGTTGCTTGACGTAAACCTTTAATTGTTTGATGCCCGTTTATGTTGAATGATAATTTTTAGTTTACGCGATTTAGCTAAACATTGGAAATTTAAAGTGAACGCGTAAAAGTTTAAAATAAATAATTGGATGTTCATTGATGTAAAAAGGTGTGCAAGGTGATTTTTTACACACCGACACACTCATATTTTTGTGGAATTTAGGTAAAATAAGGGAAACGGCTAAATCCTCACTACATGGAAATAAGGGTTATGTGTGCGGTTTATGTAACTAACAATCTCACAAAAATTTGCTAAATTTTTTTAAAATTTAAGCATAAATTAGGCAAATTATTGTGAAAATATGGACAAGTAGTATTCTAATTCTCCTCCCCTCACTTGAGATATACAACGCCCACGTTGTATAAATATAACATTAAAAACAAGAAATAAAAGAATTAGAACAGAAAACTCACCTGGGATTTGCTCGGTATGATCCTCTATGTTGAGTACGTAAGCAAGAATGTGTGTTGTGTTGTGAAAAATCGTCTGAATACTAGCATGACTACAACATACATAAGAATCTAGATAATATGTATACCACCAAATTTGTTCGCCATGATTCAGTATGTTTCTGTCTCAATCATTAAGAAAACATTGCAATCGTATCTACGAATAATCGTTGGTTAGAATATAAAATAAAAACCTAAAACTGTACAGGAAGTCGATACGCCGTATCCATGTTATTGGATACGCTGTATCGAAACCTATAAATATAAATCCTAATACGTGTCAGAGGTCAAATACGCAGTATGCAAAAACCTGAATACGCCGTATCGACAAGTCTGACAATAAAGTTTTAAAGTGCAGAAAATAAAAGGGATAATGTCCAGGTTGATCAATACGCCGTATCTATGGAATTTGGATACGCAGTATCGACAACCTGGGAAGATAGACTCAATAAAAACTTGAAAATTACATTCTGGGTTGTCTCCCAGCGAGCACTTTTGTTTACAAAAAAGTCTTTAAGTTAGACTTGTTCCAGCTTTATCCCATCCTTATAAAATAACTTAGGGTCGAACGAGATGCCAAATGGCACATACAAATTCTTAATAAGATTTATTAGCATCCTTTCGTTAAAATAGTTCCAAATCATGATATTAACATTTAACCTTGATAAACGTTTTAGCAGTGAAAAATTTACTAGTTGTTTCATTACTTGTTTCTAAAAGTTTATTTGACCCTTGTGTAGAGCCGTAGAGGGGGGTAAATACGGTTTTCTTGACTTCTTCAATGTTTATAAAACTTCAAGTCTCAAAAGAGCCGAGTGGTGTATTGATCTACTTTGTAAAGTGAACAATAAGTAGATAGAGAGAAGAAGAGACACCACGATATATACTGGTTCGGGAAGGAAGGTTTAGTCCTTTTGTATGTCCAGTTTTGAATCTACGACACCGATACTATTCATAGTATAATCCTTATGGTGGACTACAAACCGTATTACAATTTAACTCCACCGACTTTCAACAAATGTTGGCGCTCACACAGAAGAGTTACTACCTACGATATTCCGCCCTCGGAATCCACCCTTAAGAACCCGTGATTCGAGTTAACCTATAACTCTAAAAGCCTTCCCCTTTGAAGATTAACATACCCCAACTAGATCCCCCAATTATCTAGGCTCACAGATACAAAACTTCCTTTACAACTCGATAATGAAAGATAGTTTGATTTAAGAATCAAATATTTAACCTATCCTAGAGACTCAATTCTAATATAAAGGGTATGAGAAAGAAGACCCTCGACAAAACACACAAGTATGGATTAGGTACTTGTGTGGCTCTCTTAAGGAGATATGTGTTCTTCAATAGATGATAGAGGAGAAGATTAAGAACACTTGATGTTCAGACTTAAAGGATTAAAGGAGAGAAAAGAGAGGAAAGAATGTTTGCAAGAGGTGGGGAATACAAAGGCCAAGTGGGTATTTATAGGCCAAGGAACACAAATTGTGTAAAAACAATTCGTTCTTGGCGCGCTGCCCACGCGCTAGCGCATGGCCAGTGCGCCATATTCTTGAAGATAAATTATTTGGGTCTTGCCATTTTAACTACCCGCACTTGTTAAACCCCCAATTGTACTTCACGCTATGACCTTTCAATAATTCTTATGCTCAAGGTCAACCAACTTAAATAGCCATTTGATAAAACCATTTTGGAAGTATTAAAATCATTTTTGCTTATCCAATACTGTAAAGAGAAAAGAATTATCATAAAGGGTATTTTAGGTATTAATCAAAGCGATAACTAGCCTAGTTAGGATCTAACTAAAGATAGAAATGGCTAGTTAGGAACCAAGGGAATATTTTTAAAATATTCTTTGCTTGGTGAGAAAAGGGGGAAAATATTGAAATTTGCATTTCAAATTCAATTACATGCATGTTAGATAAGTGAGGATGAGTTGTATGTGAGTTGTCATGATTTGACATATAGGAGAGGGTTAAGATGAGAGGAGTACATTTAGTTTTGTGGCAAGATCAAGGGTAGAGAGGAGTTTATGTTTGTTGTGTGAGTGAGAATAGAATGTTTGTAAGAGGAGTTGTGTTTGTTTGAGATGAAGCATAAATCTAACTATTGATAATAGGATGAGGGAGTTTGGATTGATGACATGGCTTGATCAAGGGTAGAGGTGAAAGTGTGTTTGATATGTTAGTTTGAAAAGCAATCCAAGGGTTTATAAAGAAAGAGTGCGTGAACTTGGATTGGTGATATGCCTTAATCAAGGTTTAAGATGAAGTAGAGTGTGTGTGTGTGTAATTTGAATTGTATGGAGAAGAAGATAAATAGTGGATATGTGGTGGAGAATGTTTTGAAAAGATATAAAAGATTTTGGTTGGGAATCTAGGAGACATAGAGGTACAACAAGTACAAAAGAAGTACATTGTGTAAGGGAATATGAGTTGGCGTTGTTGAGGATAAGATTTGAGGTTTATTTGGTGAAGAGTTATGTGAAGAAGGGTGTTTAGGCATGAAGAGTGTTTAGGAAGATACGTATGAAGTTGATGGTCTTTAGGAGAAATCAAAGGATTGATTTAGGTTAATAATCACATTACCAATAAGAGATAAAAGAGTAAGCAAATGTGATTATGGGATGGTTTAAGGAAGAAGATGATTAGAGTATGTGTAGAAGAGATGATATCACTTGTTGGGTAAGAAGGATAAACAAGTGATTAGATAGAATGGGTAGAGGTATTATGTAGAAGAAGTGAGGACTTGTACATGTGAGTTTGTAAAACATTTGTATAGGTAAGGAAGTGAGAACAGTCAAAGTATAATTAACTTCCAAATACCACAAAATCAATTAGTCATTTAGACTTTAATCCATGATAATCAACAATGGATTTGATCACTAATCATCTTGATGCAAACAAGCTAAGTGCTTTGCATCGTAAGTAAATCATATCCCATAACGAGAAAGGATGCGTTTATGCAAAGTGACCTTTGACTTAGTTTGACCAATACGGGAGTAATGCCTGTTATATGATTAAGATCACCGTAAATCCAGATTAAGGACAAATGATTACTCTTGCTTGTTGGTATGTTGAACGTATGATCATACTAGGTTTAGAAAGAAGTTTCGGCCTTGGCTAGAGGCGTTTGATAAAAGATTTGAGTTGGTGGTTTATAGAAAAACGAGAGGATTCGTTTTTACTCCTCTCTAAATCTAAACCTCATTTGGAGTGTTCCCAAATGCTCAAATATCATGTACATACCTTTATTGAAGTTTCCACATGTGTCGGGTAAGAGGAAAGCCGACAAGTAATAAATCCGCAAAACGGATTTCGAGTGTGACTCGCTGGCCACGCGCTGACGCGTGCCTAGTGCGCTAGAAGGTGAAATCTAGTTTTGCGGATTTAGGTCATCATTTATGATTTAATGACTTGTGAATGTTTATTTGTCATTATTAAAACATAAAGGAGATCCTAGTCAATGTTGAACCAACAATCCCCCCCCCCTTTTTGATGATGACAAATAAAATTTTGGAAAGCAAATAAAATTACAAATGTAGCGAAGATAAGACCACCATTGTCGAAGTTCGCATCTTGATCTTGGCCTTGTAATTTGGTGAAGCTTGGACATTGTCTTTACCTTATGAGACTTATATAGCCTGTATAGTCCCATGTATGCTATAGCTCTTTGCTTTCATAATTGGTTGCTTTTCCCGATTCAATAAGCTCAAAAGCTTTGCTTTCCTTCTCCCCCTTTTGTTAAATCAAAAAGGTAAGATCTTGGTCTTTTCTTGGAAGTTTGATATCTTTATAGAAGAAAAGGATAAATACCATTATACGTGCTCCCCCTAGATCAATGCTCCCCCTTGTTTTAAGGCGGGAATCCATGGGTCAAGAGCATTACCTTCGAAAGTGTTATTGGATACAACTAGCAACAAGCAAACACAAAACAATACAAGCAACAAACATATACACATGTGCAAGTCTAATATGGGTTAGCTTACCATTTGAAATTATTGAAACATGGATGAGTACAAATATGGATTATTGTAACTTTGTACATTGTTGCATATTTTCTTATGTCAGCTTAGGACTCGGTCTCCAAAGAAAGGAAAATGTTCATTTAAATACATTTATCCTAAACAACGAGAAGGTCATCTCTTCTCGGTCTTGAGCAAAGTCATATAAACATTCAAAGTTTTGAATGCTCAAGAGAACTTCTAAGGAAAATGATGGTAAATAAGATATATCTCACATATTTTCCTGTTAAGCACAATTTTTCAAGATATTTTCAAAAAGATAAATTTTAAATTCTTTTAAAATTGTGTGCTCAACAAACTCCCACTCTAAGTTTTCACTCTTTCCTTTCACTGAAGGGGAGTATAACAATTATTAGTTTCATTCTGCATGCACTCCAGTTCTCCCAAGACTTAGTTAGGCTCAGGTGAATTCCGGACATTCATTTGTTTTTAATTCACTAATTGTCAAAAATTGTAAACACATATGCAATTTTTGAGAGGGAGAATAGTGAATAAAATGTGATCAATACGGATTAATAACGGATACGATCTTCAATCTATAAGTGCATTCCCAATCCTCGCATGTGCAAAACACTTTCATAATATGGTGCATATGTGTAGGAGGGCTTTTTGGTAATTCTGGAAACTCTCAATGTGTCTTAAATGATTTCTCAGATACGTTGATTGATTTTTATCAAATGGTTTTATGGATCCTCATGGAAATACCCTAAAGACCGACCAACTTTTATTTCTCAAGGAGTTATAAGGCGGTTAAGGTTAGGTTTACTCGTTCCATGATCCAGCCAGAACCGGAGGGATCTACCCAGGAACACTCCATTAGATAGAGTAGAAGTCCTAGGTATGATTGAAAAAAGGAGTAAAGTGAGAATAAGGGAATAGTGCCGACTGAGATGGAGCTAGTACTGGAACATACCCAACAAGGAACTAGTCATGAAGTCTCGGTAAGCACTGAAGGGGTTAAAGAATGAAAAAGAAATATAAGGATAAAGGGTTAAAGAAAGAAGCCCTCCATACAACCTTAGGCAGAAACCGGGTCAATACATAATCTATCGGTAATCACAAAGATGATTCTGATATTGAAGACTGACATCATGGACCCAGTGATGCAATGCACAACTCTCCCTTGCCACTCAGAATCTCTCAAAAGATTTTTGTTTCATTTCTCACGGAGATCAACATGTTTCTATCAGCTTTCTCATTCTGAGATCGTTGATATTAAAAAGGTGGTAGTCTGCTCCAGCCTTCGTTTACCAAATAACAAATGTGCGCTTATAGAGTCTAGAGCCAACGAGATCCATTAAAAATCTCACTAGGACACAAATTCCAATATACAAAATGTCGTACATCATTATACAACATTTGGTATCAAAGAGTCCTACGCATTATCCTTGTAATACTACCAGAACATTAGAGTGATGCTCTTTAGTATTCATAATGATGATGGAAATCCTGCTTGAGTCAACATCAAAGACGCTCTTGGTAGGTGGCTTTCGAGATTCTGTATGAATCAAGCTTGTGTCAACTGGATATCGGTAATGATCCAGTATATGAATTGACGACTCAATCAGTCAGAAAGTAACTAACTAATTCACTCTTACCGTGTTGTCTGCTTTAAGACACTCCGGTAATGAGAACAAGCAAGTACAGTGAATCTATATGAATCGCGTTAGAGGATCTAACACTTTGAGCTGGAAACCCTGTCAAGGAGATTCTTTTAAATTGAATCTACCTGATCACAGGTACATTAGTCATACTGTAAAACGGTCCTCACAAAACCGGAGGTTAATGTAACCGAACTTAAGATGAATGACAAAGCCATAATCGTACATACCTGTTGTTTATCACTAACATTAATTTTTAGGTATAAGAGACAGCGTTGCAACCTCGTTCCAGTTGAGTCAAGATTCAAGACCTCATGCTTATGTTCCATAGAAATGAATTCATGATGAAAGCTCAAGTACATGTTTCTAAGTCTTCCACAATCTCTGATGTACAAGCACTTCCTCAAAAGAACATCATCGACAAGATTACTCAGTTCTAGTAATCATGCCAAAGAACATGTTGAGGGAGATCGTTAGCAAGTTTTCAAGACAATGAGCATGAGGGTGGAGACACAAGATCGTAAGGCGGCATAAAGATTCAAGGATAAAAATTTAGAGATCTCAAAAGTCAAGACAAAACTAGGCCAAAGACCATGATATTAGTATTTTGTCAAAGCATATCAAGTTAAAGATCAAGATCCACGATCACAAGCATGCAAAAGGAACTTCAAAAGAATTCCCAAGACAACAAAGTTCCAAGTCTAAAGAACAAAACAAGAAGTGAAGCCTTATGCAATGACCACCCCTTAGAGGGAGATTGTTAGACCCAGTACTATGTGAAGTGTTGGTCATTAAGACTCCCGAACCTTGTATTTGTCTTGTGTATGCTCACGGGAATTCTAGAAACTAAACGGGCCTTAGTTACGGGCTTTAAAGCCCGTTAGATATCAAGCCCGGCCTAGGAAGCCCACTTAAACCCTAGGCTGGCCTATGTTTGTTACTATATAAGCCCTCTCCTCCTTGTGGAGAGGGTGTTGCTCTTTTCTTAATGTTCAACCATTTTGTTTTTGTTTACTTCTCTCTCTAAACTTTCCTCTCTCTAAACCTTAAGTAAATTGTGTGTGTGATTGTGAAGTGATAAGCTAACATACATATTTTAACATTTATATGTATGGATATTCATGACTCCAATTACTTTTTGTTGAGAATGCTTGGACAATTTTATCACAATTTCATCACATTTTATTGTGGCAAAGCAATAGTAAGCAAAATACATTCAAACATTTTATTACACACAATATATATTACACATTTCCTGGAAACAGGCTAAACATATTTAGGGGTATCCACTCTTATCATCCCCTTATTTAAAGGTGCCTTCCAACCCGTTTACTTCCTGCAGAGTTAGGTTGCGGCCTTTGCCAATGGTTTAACCATCAAGCACAACAACAAGGAGTAATGAATCTCCCTCATTTCCTCATGAAAGTCTTTAAGGTCATTTGGGACCTTAATTCCTTTCTTGCAACATTGGCAAGAAGTGGTATAAGGGTGCCCGTTATCATCGAGCTTATGATTGAGGGGATACCCCATTTGGTACCATAATGGTCCATCCGATAGGCACTTTCCCACATGGTTTCTTAGGATTACATTGTCATCACTAGTTGGGTTGACCCATTCATCATTCAGTTCTTCCTTTTTCATAATCTTCTTCCCTTTGTAATTTTCAATAATTGAATCACTCATGTTTGTTTATCTTCTTATGTATGGTCGAATTTTAGAGAATGGAGCAAGTGTGATTTTTGTTTTGGTGTATTGTTGATTTTATAATGGTTTAAGAGGAAAGGTAGGTAGGTTATTTTGGTTAGAAATCTCATGTGATTTTGACACAAAGCCTTACTGGTTCTTTGAGTGAGTGGTGGAAATGATTATGTGAAGGAAAGTTGGTGATGTAGGGAAGGACATAATGTCATATTGATTGGAAGTCTTGGTTAAAATTATGATCTTGCCTAGTTAAATTTAGTGATTTGCTTTTAAGATTTATTAATTAAGGATGGGTGATTTAGTTACACAAGCTAGTTCCTAAAAGTATACATGCATGCACCAAAGATTTTTCATGCATAATACTTTCATTGTAGTTTGTTGTATAGAGATCCTTAATCACCATTTTGGATTTTCGGTTATGATAACTTTATTCTCGTTGTGTTGCAAAGAAAATACTTGGGGTCTCAGATGAGTAGTCTAAGTTATCAAACCTACTTCAATGTGCATTTTAATCCCTTCATTGATATTTACACATATTGGGTGGATGATCCATTACATAATAGCAAAGTGTTGCTAAGTATAATATCTTGGACACATGGTCGATGTGTTGTGTCAACATTGATAATATTAATTACCATACTGGAAGGTAAATTAATTTCATAGTGTCTCAGATGAGAAGACTATATTATCATGTTTATTCTTTGTTTATTTTAGTATGTTATGCAATACCATACCGAATTTGATTTCAACAGAATTCTCTTTAACTACATGAGTAGTTTGTATGTTTACATAAAGTTCTTTTCTTTTCTTTTCTAACCTAATACACATAGCATGCAATCAACACATAAAATGAACAAGTTGGCACAAATGCAACATCTTCAATACAAGGGTGAGTTGTGATCCAAAGTGATTTTGTCAATGAATTTGTCTATTTAATTCATCATGTCTGTCATGGGGAATAGAGCATTCAATGATGTGATTAAATCAATTTCACATATTTAAATATGTGAGGCGATGGTTATCACAATATTAAGTAGATGTAGATCAAATTTCTTGTCCATAACACATAAGCACGTAAGCTGTAAGAGCACAATTATCTCTAAAAGGAGATGCAAGCAACCTCTAGAATTCTAATCTTATATTTGACCCCTCACACTCTCAAATCAATATCCTATGGTACATGTCAACCATGAAAAATCACAACTAGACTCATGTAATTTGGACTTTGGGAAATCGTCATGCGAAAATCCTAAGCTTGTTTAGACTTAAACCTAAGTGTTCTCTCATTCAACTCACCAATTACTTGTTCTATTGGGTGACCTCTAGCTTCTTTTAAACTCTTATGATAGCCTTCATTCAAAACATTAACTTGTAATGACAGTGACCCATTGAGATCTTGAACAATGGATTCATCAATCCTGTCATCTTCTATCAAAGAAGATGACTTGGGCTCGGGCAAGCTAATGTGTTTCGAAAGCTTTAAATTTTTAAGACTAGTTTTACCGATTATTAATTAGAAACACATGGGTAAAGTATACCAACATATGTAGTATAATATTTCAGGTAAGACCAGGTCGTCCATAGGGATTTGATTAGTGTTCGAATAATCAGAAATTTTAAAACAATTATTAATACTTTTAAGATAGATTCAATAATAAAGAAATATGACTACTCGGATAGTTTCATATAATTTATAAGCAATGGTGGTAATCTCGATCTTCAATTTTAGGACTTTAACTTATAAAAAGGGTTTCTCGTCAAAAAACATTTTCACAAATTAACTGGTTTCAACTTAAGACTTATCTTGGTTTAACTTAATCAAATGTGTCACTCAAATAATCAAGTTACTATTATATCAAAACTATTTTGTTTATCAAATAACATAAGTGGATTTCTTTGATCGAATGATAAAGATCATAGACAAATCTTTAAAATCATATAGTGCACAATGGGTCTTTCGACCTATACCATTATACATATATAATCAAAGTTGATGAACAAGTTTAACAAGATTAGATATGATAGGATTGTAAAATAAGCTTAAGATTGATAAGATCGAGATGACACCAAATACTTAATTATTATATTAACATCACCGAGTAGTCATAAGAGGTTTAGCCTCTCATGGCCATGGTGTTCATGATAACAAAGTTTAATAAAGAAACAAGAATCATACGAAATTCGGATTAAGAAATGGATTGAACACCACTTTTACAATTACGAATTCGCATCAAAACCTTATTAAACTAAATTCAATGATGGTGATCTTTGTTCTTCGTCAGAATTCGTGATAAACTCCAAAAATTTATGAAGATAGTTATTGTAGAAGTGTGTGAGAATTATGTTTGAATGTGTTGTTGAAATGAGAGAATTTCCTCTCAATGTATAGGCTGGGCGAGGGCAAAAGTGTGGCGCACTTCCTTGATAAGTGCGGCGTACTTTGGTTCTTTAACGCGTAGAACTTTAATGCTGAGATGAAGTGTGGTGCACATGATGTAGAAGTGCGTCGTACTTAGGGTATTAATTGTCCTTCATTAACTTCGTCCTGAAGTGCGGCGTATTTGGGTAAAGTGCGGCGTACTTGGCTTCATTTTTTGGATTTAATATTTATTTTCTTCTACTTTTCTTCCATAAGGTGTAAAATACTTGTGTCTTTAGTCTTTTTGATCTTGAGTTGTCTTCAAGTGAGTCTACACATATTTCATGCTTTTAAGTATCGAAAGTTCACGAGAAATTATATAAATAGATAAAATAACGCCGCCGAAAACATGTATAAATAAGGCATTATCAAATCCCTCCACACTTAGCTATTGCTTGCCCTCAAGAAATTAAAGCGACAAAACAAGATTCATTTATTGTGACGTGGAGAAAATTTAAAATTTAACAAGTGTTTTACAGTTTTTATAACTTTTTCAGGCATAGACATGTAACAGAGCACCTCACATGGGGAATGTGTTTGATTTATATTCACTTAAGCCACTCAGATAGGTTTTATATTGTGAAGTCACTTAATTGCACAGACATAATCTAGATAGCTACCATAGACTTGTACGAGACACATAAACATGCCCGTTGCAGCGTGAGCACCTAGACACAAATCTCAAAGAGGTAAAACGTGATGCTGATGAGGGTGAATAACATATATCGATTCCATGTGCCAACTTAAGCCTTATACTTTGAATTTTTTTTTGATACTAAATGCTTCGATAACTAAGGCTTGCACATAACTTAATTTATTAAGCATTTTTCTTCAACTTTGGATACTTTAGTAGATTAGCACTAAAAGGGAGTGCTTGCAGAATAGGAGTTACACGGGATTTATTTCACCTCTTATCATACAATTTTGTATATAAATTAACCTCACTGCTATTAGTAAATGATAATCAAGCACAAGTTCTGAAGCTACTAAATTATTGACACACTCGTATAATTTTCAACCAATACCAATGCTCCAAAAAAGGTAACAAATTACAAATACACAACCGTAACGACGGATGAGACACTTGCAATTGCATTCAAACCTTAACTCGAACAAGCTAAAGGTAAAAATTATCTTAGGTATCAAAGGTGGATACCTGAATTCTTTAAGGTTTTGATTCTCACAATTTAGTGGACTGGTTTTGTGCTAGTTATAGTGTCAATCTGGTTGGATTTGCCTTACTAAGTGTATACATTTTTATTTTATTTTTTGGAAGAAAAGCATATATAATAGTTTTAAAGATTTTTCATAAAATATCAATTGAAAATTTTGGCTAGATTACAAGGCAAACATGAAAGGATATGATTAATTTTAATTTTGCCTATTTGGCTCCCCTCCACACTTAAGTTAAACATTGCCCTCAATGTGAGAACTGATAAATATAGTAAATAGGGAAAATTAAGAGAGAACGGTACTTCCCGGGGCATAGATATTTATAGCTTGAGAGAGTTTGTCTTTGAGCGAACGCCATACTTTTCCAGGTATAAGCTAGATTACCTACATAAGAGTAAACACACAAAAGCACACAAAAAGAAAATATTTTTGGTTTTTTAGAAAATTAAAAAGAAGAGGAGGGAATTCTCCACACTTAAATTAAAGCATAGGTTGCCTCCCGAGAAGCGCTTAATTTTAAAATGAGTCATTAGATAGACTCGTACTTCTGGGGTTCATTCTTTAGGAAAGAACAGAGTAAGTTCTTCCCTTGGGTCATTATCTTCTTCATGGTAGAGTTTGAGTCTATGGTCGTTAACAAGAACGTCTTGCCATCTTTTCCATATAGTTCAACATATCCGGATGGATATTGTTGCTTTACTACATATGGTCCAAGCCATCGAGATCTGAGTTTTGGCTGTTTGAATTTGTACTTAGAATGAAATAGTAGCACTTTGTTTCCATTTTTAAACTCTTTTCTCATTTTTAGTTTTTTGTCGTGCCAGACTTTGGTTCTTGCTTTATATAGACGAGAGTTTTCATAAGCTTGATGTTGAAATTCGTCTAACTCATGCAACTGGAACATTCTTTTCTCACCAGCGGCGATAAAATCAGGATTACAGTTTTTAAGGGCCCAATATGCACGGTATTCAATTTCAAAAGGTTAATGGCAGTTTTTTCCATATACGAGTTTGTATGGTGTGGTTCCGGTTGGTGTTTTGTAAGCGGTTCGAAAGGCCCATAAAGTATCATCAAGTTGTCTTGACCAGATAGCTGGATAATCTTTCATAGTTTTTTTTAGGATTATTTTAAGAGCTCTGTTTGTATTTTCAGCTTGTCCGCTCGTTTGAGGGTGATAGGATGTAGAAAAATGGTGGTTAACTCCATATCTTTTCATGGTTTTTTCCATTATCTTATTGTAGAAATGAGTTCCTCGGTCGCTTATGAGAGCTTTGGGCATTCCAAAACAGCAAAAGAGTTTTTTCAGGAATGAAATAACATCTCTGGCATCTTTGGTTGGTAAAGCTTAAGCTTTGGCCCATTTGGATACATAATCTACAGCGACTAAGATGTATTCGAAGTTATATGATTTGGATATATTCCCTATCTTTTGACATGCTTCGTAAAGGCAAACAAGAGTATGAGCTTCTTTGATGATTGTAGGCCAGTAAAAGCCTGAGTCTAGGACTTTTTTAGCTGTTGTGTTTGGTCCATAATGTCTGTTAGGATCAAAAAATATGGTGTCTATATGGAAATAACACTAGTTTAAGTTAAAGTTAAAACACAAGGACTAAAAGTGTAATTAGTCCAAAGTGTCCTTGTGTTTAGACTATAAATACTCCCCTCTAATTAACATTAGAGGGTGAAGCTCACATTTGTAATTTCCCTTTCTTTTTCCATTTTAATAAAACTTCAAAATTAAATAAAGCTCTCTCCTCAATAATGGCTTATTCTTATTTTGAGCTTCCCCGACCTCTCGAGATCGTGAATCGAGAAACCTCATAGGTGGTATCAGAGTTGCACAAGAGATTTGTGATGTTTTCAGCTTATTCGGTTCAGCTTATTACGCAGCTTATTTCAGCTTATTCAGTCCATTCGGTCCAAATTCAGTATAGCTGCTTATTTTAGTTAGATTCGGTCCAGATTCAGTACAACAGCTTATTATTCAGTCAATTTCAGTGTTTGCTGAGTTTTTTTTGCTTATTCTGATTTATCAGCTTATTTCGTGAGCTTATTTTTGTTATAGTTAATCTGATCGAGTTTGGATGCTTACGGTTTTATCGTATGATCAAACTCGGTCAGATTCAATCATACGATGTGGATTATCAGCTGATTATTAATTTTTGGAAGTGGTTATACATGAAACTCGGAAGTTATGGTCAAACTCGGTAATATAACAGCTTCTTCCGAGTTTCAGACTTAGTTTCCAAAAATGTTTCTTTTTTTTTAACAAGAACGAGAATGATATGAAGAAGAAGTCAACAGATCTGTTCCGAGTTTACAATTTCGACATTGAGTATGAATCTTGACAACCAAGTAAACTCGATTGTTACCGAGTTTACAACAGATCTATCATCCAAATCTCTACAACAACTATACAACATTTGATCCTACACAGATGACTTAAAGATTTTAACCGAAAAGTTTTATTAAAAAGTTTTATTAGAAAAAGTTTTCTAATGAACAAATTTGATATGTGATAGAAAATGGGTCAACACTAAGTTAAGTCGGTCATTACCGAGTCAACTCAGTCCACACAAATCGAAAACAGAAACAAAGAAGAGAAACACAAATTTACAACAATCACAGCCAAAATACTACAACCATTCACCACAAACAAATCCACTATCCTAAAATCCCATCCTCCTCCATCACCTTACATTCATCATCACTACACAACTCAAACCAAGACTCAAAACCGAATAATGAACAACACAAGATCTCAGATTTATTCTCTCTTTGTGTTTCTAAAGTAATACATGACCTTTCAAGATCAAGAACACCGGAGAAATGATATCATCATCGATCTTTGTTACTATATGAAAATTTAAAAAGACTATGAACAAGAACAAAAGTGTCATCATCCTCTCCTTGTTTCGATTATAGAAAAACACAACATGAAAAACCTTACCCGAGATCATTTTCAATGATCTTGAAGTCGAAGTAAATTGCCATCATGGGTTCTTTATGTTCGTGTTTGTTTGATTAAGAGATGGGTTGAAGGTTATGTTTATATAAATATTTTGGATCAGTGTTTATTTTTGATAATTGAAATGAGATGGGGGCGGATAGATTTTTTATGATACTAGGGTTTGGTGGATTGTGGAAGAAATTGAGAGATAAGGTTTGATTGTGACTACACAAATAAGTGTGCATTTGTGTGGATGATATATTTAGGGTTAGGGTGAAAGTAATAAGAGGCGTATGATGTGAATGCGCATTTAAGGTTGTGATGTTATAAAGTACACTTGGGCCGATTTTTATTAAGGAGTAGATGGGCTTTAACCAATTTATGTAGATGTGTTGGCCTACTAAAATTTTCATAGACGAAAGCATGGGCTGTGTATTTCTTAATGGGCCGCGTTTGGTTGTTTTTAACATGGGTTGGAATCTGAAGAATATTGCTTGGGATGGAAAATCACGAAAAAAAACGTTAACGGGATTTAAATAACGAACCCTAAAAACCTAAAACTTCAATTTTAACACTAGAAAAGCAAATTTATTTTTAATAAGTCCTAAATGATAAAAGAAAATTAAAAAGAAAGAATATATTTTTCGACTTTTTTTATATCTTATGAAATTAAAAAACCGTTTTTAATCTAAAAATATTATTAAAAATATTAAACTAAATTACAAAATTCTAAAAAAATCAGGGAAAATACTTTAAACAGTGGAAAATGCAAGAAAAATAAAAGGTATGAAAAACAGCTTATAAATAAGCAGTTAATAAGCCAAACAGCTTATAAAGCTATTTGGCTAAAAACCCTTTATAAACCAAATGCACCCAAAGACTTTCAGAAAAGTCCCAAGGGCAGATGGTTTAAGGTGTGAATGTTAGAGCGTGTGTGTTATGAAGGGAGATTTCACATGTATCTAAACCTGTGGCCTTACCTTTTTATAAAACATTTTTTAATTTCTTTTTAAAAAAAACTAAACTTAAGACCAAAATAAGCAATTTTTGTAAAACCACTTTTTATACAAACCACAAATAAGCTGGAAAATAAGCTGCTAAAAGGATGACAGATTAACTTGAAAGGCTAGGCTTTTTACTTAACTAATTTTTGTGAATAAGCTTTTGAAAAAGCTAAACTTAAAGGCTAAATAAGCTACAATTACTATAACTTAACCTAATAAGCAAATTTAAATACAAATTAAGCAAACATAATGAGCCATAAGCTTAGATATCAAACTTAGCTTTATGATAAAACTTATTAGCAAAACAGCCAAAGGGGCACTTTCAAGCTGATTTTTAAGCTACTAAATCAATTAGTTAATCCTTAAAACTTTAAAACAGATGAAGTTACTACTATAAGCTATAAGGATGTAATAAAAATATTAACACTTAGGATGTATTAATATCTAGAACAAAGGACTTTTGAAAAATGGTTGTCTAAGCAGCTTCTTATGTTTTTGGTTTTTTCAATGTTTTTATAAAAGACAAAAGGGCTTTTGCAGCCCTAGTTTTAAGCCTTAGCAAATGAACTTTGAAAACCAAAATAAGCTCAAACATATTGAACCTAATGTATAAGCTTCTTGTATTCTCAAAGTCAGACCCTGAAACAAACTTATTCTAATTCAACTTTGCTGTTGAAAATTAAGCTTTTAAACTTAGAAAATTTACACCAAGACTTGATAGATTTTGAATTGACCAAAATGGACAGTTGCACACTATATCCTATTGCATTATGAACCAAAAAACCAGCA
The DNA here is from genome assembly GCA_026074375.1 of Tanacetum coccineum. Lineage (NCBI taxonomy): Eukaryota > Viridiplantae > Streptophyta > Magnoliopsida > Asterales > Asteraceae > Tanacetum > Tanacetum coccineum. The sequence goes on from BQNB010017871.1 coordinate 25,641, forward strand.
TGAAAACACACCTAAATGCCATAAATCAAATCTAAGCTAATAAGCTGAAATATCAAACAAGAGCACCTCAGATTCAAAGAACATATAGAGAATACCTTAAAACTGAATTTTAAAACTTAAAAGCTTATCAAAACAGATTATATGACTTATTTTAGATCTATAAATAGTATTAAAGACCAAAGGTAAATTCAAGCAGCTTAACCTTGGTTAATCTGCTGTCCAAACACCCTTTAAAGTTATAAAACTTATTTTAAACTTGAATAAGACTGTTTTAGCTTTAAACTTATGAAAACATATGTTTATCTAAGTGTAATAAGTCTTAATAAGCTAAATCCAACCACTGAAAAGCACTTAACAATAATCAATCCAAAATAAGCTAGTTTGGACTTTTTGAGACTGATTTAGTGAAAACACAATTAAACAACTGTTAAACTATAACATAAGCATGAAAAACATTCTTTAAGACAAAATAAGCATAAATAAACAATAACAAGAAAGAAATAAGCACTAGAATAAGCAGGACAGTAAATAAGCTATAAAGTGATAAAGTGAAAACTTACAAAACTCTTTGTTCGAAATCAGGGGCTTAAGAGTTTTTAAGGGCTTATTTGCTTATGCTGTAAACCCAATAAGCCCATCCCTTTTTGGCTTATCATCCAGATGCTTAATAAACATGGAACAGTAACAAAAGAACTTGACTTTTATTGAATAAAATTGAGGTTTACAAATGCTTGGAACTTAGAAGTGCTTATAAAAAGCTTAAAAACAAGAATTTAAACATAAAAAAAATGAAAAAGTAGATGATTCTTCATTCTTGAAACCCTCCCCTATTTATAGGGGAGTCTTGAGCAATTCGTGAGGTGAAACAGCCTGGAGTCTTCAATTACCTTCCAATCATTCCATATTCACCTATGGAAAGTTCAAATTATTGACCAATCACCATTAAAACTCATCTTTATCTTCATTGACTTTCCCTTTCTCTTGTACGCGTCCATTTTTGTCTTCTTAGCCTAATAGGAAGCTGCCACGTGGGCTGGGAGTGTAGTTATAGAGAAGTATGAGAACCTTGAGAAGGGTCTTGGCTCGTTTGAAGCAAATGGAAAAGGGGGGTTGCCCTGTTTTGGGGTTTCCGGCCTTTTCAGGCTTATTTAGTATATTTAACTTAGGGATTAAAGAGATAACGATGTTAGGTTCGGGTAATCTTGCTGGTGTTAGTCCTTAAGTACTAACGGTGTAAAATCCAAGGACTGTTGTGTTAGTCCCTTAAGGACTAACGGTGCAAACTTTCAGGGACTAACGATGTAATAGATTTAACAGGTGTATGGTTTGTGGGTAACGGCTGGATTGGGCTTTTGTTTAATAAAGGAGATTGTTATAGATGGTTTAATGGGTTTTTGACTTGGACCATAAATTGGGTAGATGGTTGAGCCCGACTAAGATGCCGAACGCCTTTTTGGCTTTCGTTTTCCACGCTCTTTCCATCTTCGAGCACGGTTTTGTCTGATTTTTTGCCTTGTTTTTGTCCATTTTATGAATCTCACATTAACCTGCGACACAGTAAATACACAAAACAAGCATATATTTGGCATTTTAAGTCCGTTTTTTGTCATTTAAGCTCGTTTTATCGAGAAAAAGGTATGTGTATTTAAGCACATACTAGAAGTATATTCTAGTGATTGTTGATGATTATTCTCGATTCACATGGGTATATTTTCTTCACACAAAATATGAGACTCCAGAGATAATAAAGAAGTTTGTTGCTCAAGTTCAGTTAAATTTCAACGCCAAAATTCACAAGATTCGAACTGACAACGGCACTGAATTCAAAAACGCAACTCTTAAGGCTCATTATGAAAAGTTAGGCATTATGCAACAATTTTCAATTGCTCGAACGCCTCAACAAAATGGTGTTGTTGACAGACGCAATCGTACTCTTGTCGAGGCTGCACGCACAATGCTTATCTTTTCATGATTACCAGAATTTCTTTAGACCGAGGCAATTTCCATCGCTTGCTTCACTCAAAATTGGTCAATAATTCATCCAAGGTACAACAAGACTCCATATGAACTCCTTCACGACAGAAAACCAAATGTAGAGTACTTTCATGTATTTGGTTCACTTTGTTATCCAACAAATGATCGAGATGACCTTGGAAAGATGAAACCTAAAGCAAACATTGGAATCTTATGGTTTATCTGGAACATCCAGAGGGTTTCAATAATAATCGACGACTAAAAAAACTATAGTAAACCATTCATATCAGTTTAACTAGCTTAACAACAGTGTCTTCAGAACCAACATTTTAGAACCCGATACACACGATTCATAAAAATGAGTTCAACAACAGAATCATGATACTACGTCCTAAAGAGATTTGGATAATTTGTTCAGGGCCAATGTACGGAAGAATCTTTGAGAAGATATCTTCTGAGGTGTCCATCAATTCTGTTGCACAACAAGTTTACAATAATGAAGAATCACCTTCGACATCTTCAATCACCATCGAAGAACAAGAGGCTCCTCCCATTGTATCTTCATCTGAAGAACAAACTTCTCCAATCTCACTAAACAATGTTGATGAATTCAATCAAGAAGACTCTGCAGATTTTGATGGTAATACGATATTCATTCCATATGATGCTCCAAACTTTGAAGAAGCCGAGTCATCTACAATTGCCCTAGATCCATCAAATATGCATGAGTTCCACCAAGTACAACCCTCAACACATATTTAGACAAAATCTCATCCTTTGGAGCAAGGAATTAGTAACCCATCCAAACCTGTGATGACTCGAAATAGACTTCAGTCTGATTCTGAATTATGTATGTATGCATTAACCGTCAGTACCTTTGAGCCAAAGAACATCAAAGAAGCCATGTCAGATCACAACTGGATAGAATCTATGCAAGATGAGCTGCATCAATCGCTAGACTAAACGTATGTGGAACAGTTCCTAGACCATATGAAAGAATATAGAGTGCTAGTCACATGGCTTTGGAATAATACAAGTGACGCAGACCATATTGTTATTCGAACAAATCTCGTACTTGTAACAAAGGGTTACAGACAAGACGAAGAAGGCATTGTTTGAGGATCATTTTGCTCGTATGATTCTCGTCTTAAAGCCGTCAGGATGTTCATTGCATATGTTGCACATAAAAACTACATCTTCAGATGGATGTTAAAACTGCATTTCTCAATGGGCCATTAAAAGAGGAAGTTTATATACTAACCGGATGGATTTGTAACCATATTTTCCCTACCATATTACAGGTATGAAGAAAGCTCTATAAACCAGTCTCAAACAAACCACGGGCTGGAATGGACAAACTGTCTTCATTTCTAATCGAATATCATTTACTAAAGGTATTGGTTGACCTTATTTGTTCACGAGACCCTCACTGGGGTACGACGATACAATTTTTTGGTTCTACAAGTCCAGATTTTTCAAAAATATTTGCAAATCTCATGAAAAATAACTTTGAGATGTCTATGATGGGTGAACTAAAGTTCTTTCTAGGACTTCAAGTTCATCAATCACCCCGTACATATTTACTAATCAGTCACAATACGCAATTGATCTTTTAAAGAATCATGGTATGGATGATTATTTCTCCACGAGCACACCTATGGCCACTGAGAGACTTGATGCTGCTTTACAGGGCACACCTACTGATCAAACGACTTATCGTTGAATGACTAGAGGGCTCATGCAACAACAAATAGACTAGATATTGCTTTTGCCACCATTGTTTGTGCTCGTTATTAAGCACGTCTTACGGTCAAACACCTCAAAGAGGTCAAAAGGATCTTCTTTCGGTAACTAAGACAGTCTATAACAAAGGTCTTATGGTAATCCGAAGGATTCCGAATTTGAACTAATTTCATATTCAGATGCAGACCATGCATGATGTAAAGACGATTGCAAAAGCACTTTAGGAGGCTTACAATTTTTAAGGTGAAAAGCTCGTGAGCTAGAGTTCTAAAAAGCAAGATTGTACTGCGATGTCTACACTGAAGCAGAATATTAATCATTATCCGTGTGTTGTGTACAAGTCCATATGGATGCGGACCACAACTACTGTAAATGGATTCACATACAACAAGATACCGATTTATTGTGTATTCAAAGAGTGATTATTGCTATTCAGCAATCCGGATTTCAACATACGCGTATAAAACAAAAACAAAACAACCGGTAATCATTTTTATTAAAGAACAGTTTTGAAGGGAATTGTAGACCTATACCTTTGTCAGAACTGATACACTTGATGATCTATTTACTAAAGCTCTTCCAAAGAATGCTTGAGTACTTAGTGCCTCCGCATTGGTATGAGATGTATGACTCCCAACCCAGTTGGAAAGTCTGACAAAGTTATCTTCTTGAAAAAGATCATACATCAAACTTGTAAATAAATTTTTCAAAAACAAAATACAAAATTAAAAAAATATAAAACCACAAAAAGATTTCCTTGATGTTTTTCAAAAACAAAAATCAAATACAAAAATAAAAAATATAAAAGGACAAAAACATAATTTAAACATGAATACATGTCTTCTCATTCAAATCAGATTCATTTCGATCATCAAATTTCTTAAAATGCCAATACGGGATCATGATCTGAGGGGGAGTTATTTTGATAAACAAATGTGTTATCATCGTCAAAACATGTGTTTTTTGTAATCCCATCACAGTACATCACCTTGAATTCATGATTGAAAAAATTCATAAAACTTCAAAATTAATAAAAACCATGATCTCAATGAATAATAGATAGGATTTCCTATAAATTGTTATATTTTACGAGGGAAAGTATTCTTATTAATTTTTGTGAAATACTTGGACTTTGAAAAAGGAAAAAATCTCATTAAAGGTCTAACTGTGTGAAGGGGTCATACTCCAAGGGGAGTTTTGAAAAAAATTTCAACAAAATTCGATATAAAAAATAACAGGGGCTAAATATGTCATTTCTTAAACATATTTTTGAAAGAAAAACTCCAAGGACTAAAAGTGTCACTCTCCAAACCCTAAATTCGGTGGGTATAAATAGAAAAGTAATTTCATTTTTTATTCTTTTCAGCATTCTGAATTTAGTATCGAAAAGAAGAGGGTTTTGATTTTTTCTTACAAGCAAGTTTTTATGAGTTCATTACAACGATCACAACCTATCTCTCTTCTCAAACGTAAGAATCTTTCGGTGTTATAGGTTTTGAAAAGTTTTTGATGATGTTCTTGAGATCGAAATCAAATTTGATATAATTAGGTTCTTAAATGGGTTTTTGAAATTATGGATAGAAAAAGGAGTATAGATGATATCTTTATAATGTTTGTGCCATGATTGATTTAGACAAATGTTGATTAAACACTGAAAATCACAAATTCGACAACTGGTCAAAATTCGATACTATTCAAACTTTCTCAAAAATGATCTAAACCTGTATAATTGACTAATTTTGATCTGAATGGACTAGTTTTCGACAAAAAGGATTAGTAAGATTTGATTATTTGTGAAAATTCGACAAAAGAATCATTTTCGACATGTCGACATGTTAAAGTCAAAATTCGATATGGTCAAAACTGAAAAAGTCAAAAATCATTTTTGGAGTGTCGAATTTGATGAAAAATGTACATAATTTTTGGGGGGCTTACTAGACTTAGTGTATGTTGATGATATATATCTGAATGTGTTGTCTAAAGCTTGAATATCTGTGAGTAACAAGATCAGTATCTCATGTGATTTGAATTTAAAAACATTTGTGAACAAGGACTACAAAATTGAGCAAAAACAATCAAGTTTGATGAATAATATATCTTGTGTCAAATATGTCTATTCTCAATTGTTTAAGTTGTCTAAGACTCTAAGTCATGTCCGGTTATGACCATTTTCTTCATTGAACATAATAAGGAGTGAGTGACTTAGTAACCATTCAGTAATGTATTAGATGTGTTTGTATACATGGTATAAGACTCATTACAATAAGTAAAATTGAAGTATTTCCAATAACTTAAGTCATGTAATCTATCTCAATATGTTAAAGTGGTCAAAGTCATTTCACGGTTTCGATCGTTTTCTGCAAGGAAGAAAAATGAGGAGTAAGTGATTTATTGACCGTTCAGTATTAAATTGAAGTTGTGAGACTGATTTTTATGTTATCAAACACAAATGGTTTCAGCACAAATGAATCTTTGAAAAAATTTCTCCAAGTTTTCTGTAGTTGTGTCAATATGGTAGTCCGTTCACAAAAAAGTTTTTTTAAGAAATTGTATGATTTCTTTTGGATTTTCATCAAAATGAGTCTTATTCAAAATTAGAGAGAATCATCATCATTCTTGAAAGAGTATCATTTCATAAAGAATTTCTGGTGAGGAATATTCTAAACAGAAACAAAGACAAAAATCATACGCGAAAAAGCAAATCGAAAAGTGGTGTCAAATAAAGAATTGCCGAGACACACAGCAAAAAGAGAAATCAAAATACTAATGCGAACAAAGCGTAAGACATGTGCTAGAAAAAGCAAGAATAAGCACATGAGAAACAAACTGATCAAAAATATGTTCAAAAAGAATTGCCAGAACATATAAAACAGACAGAGCGGAAAGAGACAAAAATGTTATATAAATTGTTTGTTATCTAATCTTATCATCAATCATTCAGAAATCATCATGGCACAACCACAAAGACAAGCTGATGTTCATCAAGATGAGTTATGTCCACCCAATAAACGCTATGATCTCATGGATGCCAACAAGAAGATTAATCTTGATAATCCATTATGCCCAAACGAAAGCAAAATAATGGCAAACATTCTCTAAAATCATCCACTCAGATTCAGCATTGTTGCTTCAACATCAGTACCATGGATCTACTTAGGGCAATTCTGGCATACTTTGAAGGAAGATGGATCAAAGTATAGGCTCACGTTTGTGCTTGACATAAAAGAGCTCACAATGACTCTTGATGATTTTAGAACAATATTTCAATTGCCTCAAGCTACAGACAACAATCATGAACGCTTTGTTGCTGCTCCCAAGTTCTCAAAAATGGTTCCATTCTTTCTAAACGATCTTGGTTTTACGCTAGATTTAAGATCACCATCCAAATTCAAGACAACTAGACTTGTACAACCATGGCAGACACTTTGCAAGATGTTTTCACGATGTCTTACCACACGAGCCACTAGTCATGATCAACTGCCTTTACTAATCATGCAGATACTATATTGTTTTGTCAACAATGTACATGTAGACTATGCTGAATTACTTTCGGAAGGACTGCACTATTCACTTGAACATCCATCAACACTAATCCCTTATCCAAGGTTTACGAAGCTCATTGTGGCTCACTACATGACAGCATATCATGAGATCTCAAGAAGAGTAAGTGACAAGTATCACAACTTTGAAAATGATGATATTATTAAAAGCATTTTCAATTCGGGAAAGAATAAGGCAGGAGTTGGAATGAAGATTCCAAGTTGGATGATAACTGATGAGATGAAACTTACGGAGAACTATAGGATGTATGCTGAAGCTTTTGGGGTAGATGTTCCTATGACTCAATCACAACCGATTGAGTCTACCCTAGAAACGCATAGGATACCTAACCCTAGTGTGAATGAAGGAGAATCAAGTGCTCAACGAAAAGTCTAATGATATTCGATTTCCGTATAATTCCCACCAAAAGATCATCTCACACACTCTACAACCAATCCAACTACTGCTAAGGTTGAAGACATGATTGTACAAGATACAATTCAACTAAGCATTGTTGAGCAGAATAGTCGTGATGATCTTAAAGCCGAGCAAAATGTAGAAAAAGTTAAAAGCGCACTTATCAGTTGAGGAGAATTAAATAAATGTGGAAAAATGAGAATTTTGAAAAAGATGAGTTTGTTAATTATTTCCTTAATAGTCAAGATGATCCGAACACTAAAGGTGTTGTAGTTGTGGTAAATATTTTATGTTTCAAGTTTTAAATTATATATTTTGCCGACTAAACAATCCAAACACTTTAACGAGCAGTGAACCCGTCAAGAGGTAGCTTCGTTGGTAAGGTAGGTGTCGATCACTGAGAGCGAGGTTAAATCTATCAATTTAATTAATATCTTGGTTATCTAATCTATGTTAATTCTATTCTAATCCTATGTTAAACCTATGTCAATCTAAATCCTAATTCTAATGGTAAAAAGGGGGTTTTCAGCTTGAGAGACTGGCACGTTTTTGGTTGGTTGACCCACAATCAATTCAAAGACATTTGTTACCCACCAGGCAAGCGTAATAGATAAAAGATAAAAGAGCGCTCGAACATATATAATAAAACTGTATTAACCCTTACTAATCCGGATTAGAAACATCGTTTTTTTATTAAGTGCTATGATTTCTTCTCTCGAGGTGCATAACATTCGTAAGAACTTAGGGCTTTACAATCATCCTAAGACAATAGACACATAAATTGTCATAATTAAAGCATCATCCACATAAAGCATCCTTATTATGCAATTATAATCTAGTCTTAGGGATTAAAGCAATGGCGAACTAGTTAAACCCAGTTCATAGAGTGACTTTACCCACTTACCGATAATGCAATTTACACACTAGCTATATCCACTTGTCAAACTATCTAATGGAATCAGAACGTTACTTGTAGAATTAACTATTGTCACCTGCTACGTCAATCACGATCAATAAACCATTGCAAGTATCCAATAGCTAGTAAGCCCCGAAACGTATCCAGACCCAGACTTAGAAGGACAATACTTATGTAACTATTATTCTAGATGTATAAATTACTATATGGAGAGCTATCCCAGACTCTAGATCCGCTGTCCCACTTAGCTAGATCAGTTTTAAATATAGGTCGCATATAAAACAGCACATAAACAAGTATAAATTGATAAACATAAACAAGCACGAACGATAAAACAAGAAAACGATCTAAACAAAAACCAAACATTCAAAATCTTCAAATAATAATGCTAATTTAACCCGAAGTTATTAGCCTTCAAGACGTCATAATAAATATACAAGAGTAATAATTTAGCCAAGGTAAACTAACCGAGTTAACGAATGATACCAAAAACTGAACGATTACAAAAGTATATGGAATTACACAATGTCTCCTATGGAATTGAATACGTTGCTTGACCTCTTCTGCTCTTTTTCTCCTCTGAAAATCAACTTTTGTGGTTTAGGTAACTGAGAATATGATTTAGCACACTTAAAAAACTCATTTTGAGTTTCTATTTATAAGGACTGGACTTCGACTTAATACGGCGTATCAATATGTTGGATACGGCGTTATTGGGAATTTCTTAGAGTAGGGACCACGTTTGATATCTTCCAGAATATTATATTATATCCATATCTTGAATACGGCGTATTGAGTCTCTCTAGATATGGGTGAATATTGACCTCATTCTCTTTGGTTCTTTGTGGTGAGTGCAGGCAACGGAAACGCCATATCATCTGAAGGATACTCGTATTGGTACTTACAGAACAGTAATCTTCAAAATATTATGCATTAAAGCTCCCTAAAGCGCGCCTTTTGCTAAGTTCCCACCAACTACTCCCCATAATTACAGGGCCAATGTGGGTCTAACTATAAACGATTAAGTAACAATTCTTGCAATGATTAACAAAATGGGTTAATATCGAGTGGATAACATGATTCAATAAAAAAGACGATATTATGATGACAGTAATATCCCACCAATTGGAATCCTAATTGTCCTTAAGTAGCCATTAGAAGTTTATAAAAATGTATCCCCTAAGGAAATTTTTCTGTTAAAGCATTAATTCGCATCTATACAAGTACACGACCAAACCCCACACGAAAAAATGAAGATGAAAACACACAAATCACTCACTAATCTATGTTGGTAACAATAACTAATTCCTCAATTGTCTCGGAAGTTTTCGTAACGAGTATACTATCATAAGCTTGGCAAGGATACCATCAATCCCCTACCACTAACAATGAGTAACAAAATTATAAAGGAAAAATAGTATAAATGGTTATAGAAAGTCCGTATGTTTATTACTCTAACTAATATTTCATCGATCTCAATGTTCCAGGAGGGCGACAAAGACCACACATACACACCTGAATCTACGGGATAGACACATGTGACTGCTCATTCCAACTTCAAAAAAGCTAAAGATTAGGACTAGTAGAGTAATATAGGGTAGAACCTTCTACTTTCACCTACAGTCATAAACCAACGAGGCAATTGGAGACTGCATACACGACCCGAATCCACAGTATAGACCACACACTATTTAATGTCAAAAAACTGCGCGATCACATCTACATTTGAGTAAAAACCAGCGGCAAATCAATAGGTGAAAAGGAATAAAATTTATATGTTAAATAAAAACAAAGAAAAAATAGATAAGACTTAAGATACAAGTTGCTAGACACTTATTTTCCCGACTGTTATTAAGGTCAAAGACACAACTAATTACAACGTCTTGATCATATATCAAAAACAACAACCTAAGTTGGCATTCCCCATAACGGTCAACTTCTTAATCATCCCAAAACTTTACATACTCTACAAGGTATGTGGCGATAATCTTCTACGTTGAACAATACTCTAACATCGTTGATTTTCCCGACGAATCAACGAATAATCGAAATCCTATTGGTAATTCCTTCGGTAATACTCTTGCGAAATGATTATCTTCAAACTTTTCTCTCTTTTTTGTATTTTTCTGATTTTTTTGATTTTTTTTTGCTAACTATATTTTAAATCTCGATGTAGATTCACCATCTTCACGATCATAACAATTCTGGATAATTCCTTCAGTAATTTCTTCGTTCTTCGGATTCACCATTAATTATGAATATAGTAAAATCACATGAGCTTTGACTACTTAATATACATTCCTCCCATTTACAATGTGCAAATTTCCAACCACACCAAAGATAGAAAATGACACAAGACTCGGGAAATACAAACTTTACACTTTAAGCAACTAGCAACTGTAAATTAAACTTAATCTAACAGGGTAGGTTAAGGTGTAATGGTGTAACAAAACAAATAGTTGATGTGAATATCCTAAAAGGATGCTCAACGGTGTTCAGTGGATCATCACTCTAAAAATGAGAGTGGAAGTGTTTTAAACTGGGAAGGCTAACTTAACCAGAGAAGATAGTTAATAAACAACAATTATAAGATGTCGATTGATTGTAATCCTAAGATTTACTAATTTAAACAAGTTACTCCAATTAAATCCATAATACTCATTATTGTTGGTCTCGAATAAGATATACCAAGCCAAGTTCAAAAAGTCTACAACATCACCGGCACACCTCATATTTTGTGGAATTTGGTAAACATTGGAAACGGAAAAGTAAATCCTCACACTATCTATCATGGGTTTATTGTTGCGGTATGTAACATGTAATTTCACAAAAGTATTGGCTTGAAATTTTTTAATTTGAGCATAATTCAATCTTTTATTGTGAAAATAGGACAAAGTAAACATTCTAATTCCAATCCCCCACTTGAAATATACAACGACCTTGTTGTATAAATAAAACAATAAATACAGGAATTTTAAAAGAAAAAGAATGAGAACCTCCCCATTACATTTGCTCGGTAATTCTCCAATTTGCCTATATGACCAAGATTTCATGTAACAGCCGCCTTGAAGTTTCAAGACTCCAACACTTCAAGATTTTCCAGATTTGTAAATTCTCCACCAATATTCGTCGATATTTCCTTCACGAGGTCCTGTATAAAATATAGGAAAAACAAGTGCAATTCTATCTCCATGTATTCGTTTGGTTAGACTCGAAATAAATACCTAAAACTGTACAGGAAGTCGATACGCCGTATCCATTCCCCAGTGAATACGACGTAATGATCATGTATAATGCTGTATTCGTTTAAAACGAAATACGGCCGTAAAGACTGTGCTGAAAATAAAGACTGGATAACATCCAGATAGTCAATACGCAATATCCATAGGGTTTGGATAAGCCGTATAGACAGTATGGGAAGACAGACTCGATAAAAATTAAAAATACATTCCGGGTTGTCTCCCGGCAAGCACTTTTTTTACAAAATTCTTTAAGTTCGACTTGGCCTAATTTTTTTAATCACATCCATATAAAACAATTTGGTACGAACTTGATGCCAAATTGCACATACAAATTCTTGATTAGGAACATGAATGACATCCCATTGTTAAGATGAATCCAAGTCATTGAATAATAAAAATTTAATCCCTTGACAAAATTTTCTAGTTTTGAAAAATTATTAGATGTATCATGACTTGTTTCCAAAAGCTTATTTGACCCATGTGCATAGGCGCCAACATCAATATTTATTAAATCAGGTAATGGTTTGACAGATAAATCCTCCGAAGAGTGTTCAATATCGACTTTATCATTATCATTGTCCGTATCCGTTTTTAATTCATCGAGATAAATTACGTTAAAAGGAAATAAATCATTAAAGCATATAACGTTTGTTCCTCTTCATTATAAGTCGACATCGATGTTTCCATCAGATATGTTAAGGTTTAAAATTCAGTTTCCGTTAATAAATCTGATTTAGACATTTACATCATTGTAAGACAATGGATGGAAATGCATTCTCGAAATCTTTAAATAGAGTCCTAAATAATCAGAAATAAACTGACTGAGAGGCTTGGGTTATAACGGAAACAAAAGCATATTGACTTTATCATTATCATTTTCTGAATCCGTTTTTAAATTGTTACAAAATAATTTTGTAAGAAAATGAATATTGTCAAAAATTACCGGAGCCAATCTTCATCGTCTGAATCGTCAACGATATTCTAAAGTCAATTTCCATCGTTGTAATAGAGAAACATATGCGTAGGCTCACCACATAGAGCTGCTTCAGATGTTAATGTGTCGTTAAAGACTATAGCTGGGAATTCAGTTTCAACAGATCCAAGGTCGTGAACGTCTTCATTATCCCAAATCTTACCATACGTAGCAGTTTCCCAGTTATACACCTTATCACGCCTACGAGCTTTTTCTTCTCAAAGCCTATATACACCTCCTTAGTAATTTGGGTTGACCTATTTTAAACGCTGTAATAAAATTTGCTAGGAAACAAAACTGTCAAATAGCTAATACGCCGTATTCAAGTGAACTGGAATACGGCCTTTGGAATAACGAATCGAATACGTTGTATTGGTTTGAAAAAATTTATCTCTGTAATCCCAAAGGGATTGAAATGCCGTTTGTTTTGAAAAAAAAATTACATCGTACTTTTTGAACACATGCAGAAAAACACAAATATGCAGAAATTGTACACTGCAGAAATTAAACCAAAAATAATGCAAATTAATCTAAACTAAGCTATTCCTAAAGGATAGATCTAATCTAATGATAAAACCAAAAGAACAAAATAAAAACAAGATTAATTTACAGCTGCTCCGGCGGCGCGCCAAAAACTATAGTGTTGTAGTTGTGGTTATATTTATATGTTTCAAGTTTAAAATGTTATAGTTTGCCGCTAAACCAATAACAACACATTTAACGGGCAGATACCCGGTCAAGGATTAGCATTCGATGGTAAGTAGGGTAGTCGATCACTGAGAGCGAGGTAAATCTATCAATTTAAATTAATATCATTGGTTATCTAATTAGTTAATTCAATACCTAGATCCTATTCTAAACCTATGGCATTCTAAATCCTAATCTAATTAGTAAAAAGGGGTTTTTTCAGACCTAAGAGTCCTGGCAACGTTTGTTGGTACTACAATCAATTCAAGACACTGTTACCACACACAATCAAATAGACAAAAGAATAAAATTGAGCGGATCGAACCTTATATAAGAAAACAGATTAAGCCATTATTAATCCCTATTAGATAGACGTTGTTTTTATATTACGTGCAATGATTCTTCTCTCGAGGTGGCAAATTCATTTTTTAATACTTAGGCGTTACATCATTCCTAAGACCTAGACACATTAATTCTAGTACAATTTAAAGCAACCGCAAAAAGCATCATCATTTGCTAATTATAATCCTAACTAGGGATTAAAGCAATGGTGAATCTTGTTAAACCCTAACTCATAGAACTTTACCCACTCTTTCGCTTAAATTGGCAATTTAAACACTAGTAGACCCTTGTCCTACTATCCAATAGAATCAGAATGTTACTTGTCTAATTATCTAGGTCACCTGCTATCAACACGATTCAATAAACCATTGGCAATATCCAATTAAACTAGTTAAGACCCGAAGCGTATCCCTAGACACATACTTAGAAGGACAATACTCGAGTAACTATTAATTCTAGATGTAAAAATACTATATGGATACTATCCGGGACGTCTAGCTTGGTCCACTAGCTAGATCTAGTGAATGATAAGTCGCCATACAAAAGAGCGTAAACAATATCAATTGTAAACATAAACAAAGCCGGCAATGATAAATCAAGAATCGATATACACAAAATACCAAACAGTTCAAATCTTCATAATTAATGGGCTAATACCCGAAAGGAATTAGCCTTCAAACGTCATAATAAATACAAGAGTAATAAATTAGCCAAGTTACACTAATCGAGTTAACGAAGATACCAAAAACTAAATGATTACTAAAGTATATGGAATTACAACGATTCTCCTAGGGCATTGAATACGTTACTCGACCACTTCTGCACTTGTTTCTCCTCTAAAAATTGACTTTTGTGGTTATTTAGGTATCGAGATATGATTTACATACTTAAAACTCGTTTTTGAGTTTTCTCATTTATAAGTATGGAAGTCGGTTGAACACGCCGTATCCAACCATTGATACGCCGTATTCAACCGGACTTCCATACCTTAAAAATAGAAAACTCAGGAAACAGTTTTAGTATGCTACATCATATTCTCGTTACTAAACCACAAAGTCAATTTTAGAGAGAACAAGAGCATAAGTGGTCGAGTAACGTATTCAATACCATAGGATACATCTGTAATTCCCATAATACTTTAGTAATCATTAGTTTTTGGTAACATTCTTTAAACTCCGCTTAGTTTACCTTGGCTAAATTATTACTCCTTTTATTTTAATATGACATTGAAGGCTAATACCTTCGTGTATTAGCCATTATTATAAGATTTGAATTTGGTATTTGTTTATATCAGAATTTCTGATTTATCAATGCGGCTTGTTTATGATATCAATTTTATACTTGTTTACGCTCCTTTTGTAAGCGACTTATCATTCAACTAGATCTGCTAAGTGGACCAAGCCTAGAGTCCGGATTAGCCTCCAATAGTAATTTATACATCTAGAAAAATAGTACACGAGGTATTGTCATTCTAAGTATTTGTTCTAGGAACGCTACGTGCTTAAACTAGTTAATTGGAATTGCCAAATGGTTTACTGAATCGTGTTGACTACAAGTGACCTAAGATAATTCACAAGTAACCTCTGATTTTTGTGATAGTTGGACAAGTGGACTAACTAGTGATCAATTGCCCATTAAGGCGTTACGGTGGGTAAAGTCTCTAATGAGGATAGGGTTGTAACATGATCACCATAGCTTTAAATCCCAAAGATATATTATAATTAGCAATAATGAATGCTTTATGCGGGATGCTTTATTGTGATAGAATTAATTTTCTTATGTCCTTAGGATGAATTAACGCCTAGTATTAAAAATGATATGCCACCTCGAGAGAAGAAATCATTGCACTTAATAATAAAAACAACGTTCTAATCGGATTAATAATGGTTAATACAGTTTTCTTATATAAGGTTCGACCGCTCTTTTATCTTTTGTCTATTAGCTTGTGTGGGTAACAGTGTCTTGAATTGATTGTGTCACCAACAAAACCGTGCCAGACTTCTAGGCCTGAAAACCCACCTTTTTTACTATTAGAAATAGGATTTAGACAGACAAGGTTTTAGCATAAGAGATTAGAATAGAATTAACATAGATTAAATAACCAAGATATTAATTAAATTGATAGATTTAACCTCGCTCTCAGTGATCGACACCCTACTTAGCAACGAAGCTACATCTTGACCGGGTACACTGCCCGTTAAAGTGTTGTTATTGGTTTAGTCGGCAAACTATAAATTTAAAACTTGAAACAATAAAATATAACCACACACTACAACACATCAAGTTTTTGGCGCCGCTGCCGGAGAGTGTAAATTAATCTTGATTTTTATTTTTGAGATTTAGTTTTTAGACAATAAATAGATCTAACCTTTAGGAATAGTTTAGTTTAGATTAATTTGCATATTTTTGTGTTTAATTTTCTGCATTGTACAATTTTGCATATTGTGTGTTTTTCTGCATTGTTCAAAGTACGATGTAATTTTTTTTTTCAAACAATACGGCATATCCATCCCTTTGGATACAGCGTATAAATTTTTTCAAACCAATACAACGTATTCGATTCGATCATCAATACGGCGTATTCAGTTCACTGAATACGGCGTATTAAGCTATTTGACAGTTTTGTTTCCTAGCAAATTTATTACAGGTTAAAATAGACAACCCCAACATTACTATGGAGGAGTATATCAAGCTAGAGAAAAAAAGAGGGGGGAGGGGGGGGGAAGAAAAAGCTCGTAGGCAGATAAGGTGTATAACTGGAAACTGCTACTATGTGTAAGAATTGGGATAAAGAAGACGGATCACGAGACCTTGATCTGTTGAAACTGAATTCCCATCTTATAGTCTTGCAACGACACGTTAACATCTGAAGCAGCACTCTCGTGTGAGCCTACGATAAGTTCTCTTAACAACGATGAAATTGACTTTAGAATATCGTTTGACGAATCCGACGATGAAGATTGCACGGTAATTTTTGACAAAAATTCATTTTCTTACAAAATAATTTTTGTCAACAATTTAAAAACGGATTCATAAAATGATAATGATAAAGTCAATATGCTTTTGTTTCCGTCACCCAAGCCTACAGTCAGTTATTTTGATTATTTAGACTTCTTTAAAGATTTCGAGAATGAATTTCCAGCCATTGTTTACAATGATGCTCAAACGAAATCAGATTTATTAACTGAACTGATTTTAAACCCTTAACATATCGATGAAACATCGTTGTCCGAATATAATGAAATAGGTTACAAAACGGATATATGCATTAATGATATATTTCCTTTAACGAATTTTATCTCATGATAAAAACGGACACGGAACAATGATAATGATAAAGTCGATATTAAACACTCTTCGGAGGATTTATCTGTCAAACCATTACCTGATTTAATAAATACCGATGTTGGTGCCTATGCACATGGGTCAAATAAGCTTTTGGAAACAAGTCATGATACATCTAATAAATTTTTCAAAACTGAAACTTTTATCAAGGGATTAAATTTTAATATCATGACTTGGAATCATCTTAACAAAGGGATGTCATTCATTTTCCTAATCAAGAATTTGTATGTGCCCCATTTGGCATCCCGTTCGACCCCAAATTGTTTTATAAGGATGTGATTAAATTAGGGCAAGTCTAACTTAAAGACTTTTCTGTAAACAAAAGTGCTTGTCGGACAGCAACCCGGAAGTAAGAATTAATTTTTATCGAGTCTGTCTTCCCATACTGTCTATACGGCTTATCCAAACCCTATGGATATTGCGTATTGACTATCTGGACGTTATCCAGTCTTTATTTTCAGCACAGTCTATACGGCGTATTCGTTAAAAGAATAAAGCGTATACATGTATCAATACGACGTATCCTGGGGAATGGATACGGCGTATCGACTTCCTGTACAGTTTTAGGTATTTATTTCGAGTCTAACCAAACGAATACATGGAGATAGAATTGCACTTGTTTTTCCTATATTTTTTACAGGACCTCGTTAAGGAAATATCACAATATTGTGGAAGAATTTACCAAATCTGGAAAAACTTGAAGTGTTGGAGTCTTGAAACTTCACGGGCGCTGTTGTCACATGAATCTGGTCATAAACGCAAATTGGGAGAATCTACCGAGCAAATTCATGGGGAGTTTCTCCATTCAAAATTCTTTTTAAAATTCCTGTATATAATGTTTTTATATATACAACATGGACGTATGTAAATACAAGTGGGGGAAGGAATTAGAAATGTATAACTTTCCTAAATTTCACATAAAAAGCATAAATAATGCTCAATATAAAAAAATTTCAAGCTATACTTTGTGAAAATACATGTTTACATAACCGCACACAATAACCATATAGATAGGTGTGAAGGATTTTAACCTTACCGTTCCAAATGTTTTACCAAATTCACAAAATATGAGTGTGCCGTGATGTTGTAACCTTTAGAACTTTGGCTTTGGTATATCTTATTCGAGACCAACAAATAATGAGTATTATGGATTTAATTGGAGTAACTTGTTTAAAATTAGTAAAGCTTAGGATTAACAATCAAATCTCCTATACAGTTTGTTTATTACTAACTCACTTGGTTAGTTAGCCTCCCGTTAAACCCTTCCACTCTCATTTTTAGAGTGATGATCCACTAGAACAACCCGTAGAGCCAATCCTTTAGGAATTCACATCAACTATTGTTGTTTTTTGTTACACCCTTACACCTTAACCTACCCTGTTAGATTAAGTTTAATTTACAGTTGCTAGTTGCTTAAAGTGTAAAGTTTGTATTTCCCGAGTCTTGTGTCATTTTCTATCTTTGGTGGTTGGAAATTTGCACATTGCAAATGGGAATGTATATTAGTAGTCAAAGCTCATGTGATTTTACTACATTCACAATTAATGGTGAATCCGAAGAACGAAGAAATTACTGAAGGAATTATCCAGAATTGTTATGATCGTGTAGAGGCGAATCTACATCGAGATTTAAAATATATTGTAGCAAAAAAGAAAATCAAAAAAATGAGAAAAATACAAAAAAGAGAGAAAAGTTTGAAGATAATCATTTCGCAAAGAGAATTACCGAAGGAATTACACAAAGGATCGATTATTCGTTGATACGTCAAAGAAAATCAACGATGTAGAGTATTGTACAAAGTGTAGAAGATATCACCACTTACCTTGTAGAGTATGTAAAGTTTTGGGATGATTGGGAAGTTGACCGTTATGGGAACGCCAACTTAGGTTGTTGTTTTTGATCTATGATCAAGACGTTGTAAATAGTTGTGTCTTTGTCATAATAACGGTCGGGAAAATAAGTGTCTAGCAACTTGTATCTTAAGTCTTAATCTATTTGTTTCTTGATTTTTATTTAACAATAATTTACTTCCCTCTCACCTAATGATTAGCCGCTGGTTTTACTCGAACGTGGATGTGATCGAGCGTGTGTGTCTATCCGTGGATTCGGGTGTGTATGCATGTCTCAGCTGCCTCGTTGGTTTATGACTTTTGGTGAAAGTTAGAAGGTTCCTACCCTATATTACTCTACTAGTCCTAATCTTTAGCTTTTTTGAGGTGGGAATGAGCAGTCACATGTGTCTATCCCATAGATTCAGGTGTGTATGTGTGGTCTTTGTCGCCCTCCTGGAACATTGAGATCGATGAAATATTAGTTAGAGTAATCAACCATACGCCTTTCTATACAAATAACCTATATTTACCTTTATAAATTTGTTACTCATTGGCTTTTAGTGTGGGAAGAGGTGTATCCTTGACAAGCTTATGATAGAATACTCCGTTACACCGATCAATGAGCGAATTAGTTACATTTATCACCCCCACATAAGATTAGTTGAGTGATTTGAGTGTTTTCATCTTCCTATTTCGTGAGGTGTTTGGTTGTGTACTTGTAATAGATCGAATAATTGCTTTAACAGGAAATATCCTTAGGGATACATTTTTATAAACTTCTAAATGCTACTTGAGGACAAATAGGATTCAATTGGGTGGATATTTAATGACATCAAATAACGTCTATTTTATAGCATCATTTATCCCACGATATTAACCCTTGTATAATCATTGCAAAGAATTGTTACTTAATCGTTTATATTTAAGAATGCAGTAATTATGGAGTAGTTGGTGAAACTTAGCAAAAGGCGCGCATTCTGGAGCTTAAATGAAGATTATTTTGAAGATTACTGTTCTGAAGACCAATACGCCGTATCCATCAAGAAGAAAAGGCGTATCCGTGCCTGCACTCACCAAAAGACCACAAAGGAAATGAAGTTCAATAACACCATATCTAGAGAGACTCAATACCGAGCCGAATTCAAGATATGGATATAATAAAATATTCTGGAAGATATACAAACGTGGTCCCCCTACACTAAGAAATTTCCATACGCCGTAACCAACCTGTTTCTTTTAGTTGAAACGCCGAATTCAACCAGACTTCCAGACCTTATAAAATAGAAAACTCCAAAATGAGTTTTTTAAAGTGTGGCTAAATCATATTCCTCGATACCTAAACCACCAAAAGTTGATTTTCAGAGGATAATAAGAGCCAGAAGAGATCCGAAGCAAACGTATTCAATTCCATAGAGACATCGAGAATTCCATTATACTTTAGTAATCGTTTATTTTTTGGTTATCAATGTTAACTCGGTTTAGTTTACCTGGCTAAATTATTACTCCTTGTATTTATTATACGTTTGAATGCCTAATACAATTCGGGTATTATCCATTATTAATGAAGATTTTAATGTTGGTATTGTTTATATCGATTTCTTTGATTATCGTTGCGTGCTTGTTTAAGTTTATCAATTTATAACATGTTTATGTCTTTTTATATGCGACCTATCATTCAACTGGATCTACTAAGTGGACCAAGCGAATCTAAGTCGGGATACTCACCATAAATAATTTATACATCAGAATAATATTTACATAAGTATTGTCCCATCTAAGGTCTGTGTCAAGGATACTTCGGGCTTACAAACTAGCTAAATTGATATTGCCAATGGTTTATTGCTCGTGTGACTAGCAGTGACCTAGATATACAACAAGTAACGATCTGATTCCCATTGAGATAGTTAGACAAGAGGACTACTAGTGTTGTACAATAGCCATTAAGCGTAAGTGGTAAAGTCCCTATGAACTAGTTTAACACGAGTCGCCATTGCTGTTAATCCCTAAGATAGATTATAATCAGCAAATAAGGATGCTTTATGCGGATGCTTTAATTGTGACAGAATTAATGTGTCTAAGTCTTAGGATGATGTAACGCCTAAGTCTTAAGAATGATATGCCACATCGAGAGAAGAAATCATTGCACTTAATAAACAAACCAACGTTCTAATCGGATTATAATGGTAATACAGTTTTCTTATATAAGGTTCGACCGCTCTTTTATCTTTTATCTATTAGCTTGCGTGGGTAATGATGTCTTGAATTGATTGTAGTCACCAACAAAACCGTGCCAGTCTCTCAAGCTGAAAACCCCCTTTTCCCATTAGAATTAGGATTTAGACTGACATAGGTTTAGTATATATTAGAATATAATTTAACATAGATAGATACCAGATATGTAATAAAATTGAAGATTACACCTCCGCTCCTCAGTGATCGACACCCTACTTACCAACGAAGCTACATCTTGACCGGGTACACTGCTCGTTAAAGTGTTGTTATTGGTTTAGTCGGCAAAATATAAATTTAAAACTTGAAACAATAAAATATAACCACACACTACAACACCTAGTGTCAGGAACATCTTGACTAATTAAAGGACATAATTAACAACTCTCTTCTACAAATTCTCCATTTCTTGCCACCATTTCTTATCACCTCAGCTGCTAGTGCTCATTTAACTTTTTCTATCATTATGCTCGGCTTCAAAGAGCATCACGCACTATTCTGCTCCAACAATGCATAGTGAATTGTATCTTGAGAACAATCATGTCTTCAACCTTAGCAGTAGTTGGGATTGGTGTGGTGGAGTGAGTCGAGTTGATCGTCTTGGTGGAATACAAAATCCAATAACATTAGACTTTCGTTGAGCACTTGATTCTCCTTCATCACACTAGGGTTAGGTGTCCTATGCGTTTCTAGGGTAGACTAAATCGGTTGTGATTGAGTCGTAGGAACATCTAGTCCCAGAAAGCTCACATACATCCTATAGTTCTCCGTAAGTTTCATCTCATCAGTGATCATACAACTTGGAATCTTCATTCCAACTCCTGCCTTATTCTTTCCCGAATTGAAAATGCTTTTAACAATATCATCATTTTCAAAGTTGTGATACTTGTCACTTACTCTTCTTGAGATCTCATGATATGCAGTCCATGTTAGTATCCACAGATGAGCTTCGAAAACCTTGGAAAAAGGGATTAGAGTTTGATGGATGTTCAAGTGAATAGTGCAGTCCTTCCGAAAGTAATTCAGCATAGTCTACATGCACATTATTGACAAAACAATATAGTATCTGCATGATTAGTAAATGGCAGCTGAACCTGACTAGTGGCTCGTGTGGTAAAACCCATCGGAAAACATCTTGCAAAGGTGGTGGGGGGGTTCCCCCCCCCCCCCCACCCACCCCCCCCCCCACCCCCTCCCCCCCCCCCACCCCCCCTTGCCATGGTTGTATAAGTCAAGTGTCTTAAATTGGATGGTGGATCTAAATCTAGCGTAAAACCAATATCGTTTTAGAAATAAATGGAACATTTTTGAGAACATAGAGCAGCAACAAGGTTCATGATTGTTGTCCATATAGCATGAGGCAATTGAATATTGTTCTGAAATCATCAAGAGTCATAGTGAGCTCTTTTCTGTCAAGCACAAACGAGAGCATATACTTTGATCCATCTTCCTTCAAAGTATACCAGAATTGCCCTAAGTAGATCCATGGTACTGATGTTGAAGCAACAATACTGAATCTGAGTGGATGATTTTAGAGAATGTTTGCCATTATTTTGCTTTCGTTTGGGCATAATGGATTATCAAAGATTAGATCTCCTTGTTGGCATCCCGAGATCATAGCATTTTTTTTTTTTTTATTTTTATTGGGTGGGACACAACTCATCTTGATGAACATCAGCTTGTCTTTGTGGTTGTGCCATGATGATTTCTAAATGATTGATGATAAGATATTAGATAACAAACAATTTATATAAATTTGTTGTCTCTTCCGCTTTTCCGTTTTTTATATGTTCTGGCAATTATTTTTGACATATTTATGATCAGTTTTGATCTCATGTTGCTTATTCTTGCTTTTTCTAGCACATGTCTTACGCTTTTGTATGCATTAGTAAATTTTGATTCTCTTTTAGTGTTCTGGCAATTCTTTTTTGAACACCACTTCGATTTGCTTTTTTCGCGTAGATTTTTTGTCTTCAGTTTCTGTTTAGAATATACCTCACCAGAAATCCTATTGTGAAAAGATACTCTTCAAGATTGATGATGATTCTCCTAATTTGAATAAGACTCAATTGAGAGAATCAAAAGAATAATCAAACAATTTCTAAAAAACTTTTTGAGTGAACGACTACCAAATTGACACAATACAGAAACTTGAGAAATTATTCAAAAATCATTTGTGCAAAACCATTTTGTGTTGATAACATAAAATCAGACAAACTCAATTCATCAACTGAACGGTCACTAAATCACTTACTCCTCATTTTCTTCATTGCAGAAAACGATCGAAACCGGACATGACTTAGACCACTTAAACAATTGAGAATAGAATTATCAGACTCAAGTTATTTGGAAATACTTCAATTTTACTTATTGTAATGAGTCTTATACCATGTATACAAACACATCTAATACAACTACTGAATGGTTAACTAGTCACTCACTCCTAATTATGTATCAATGTAGAAAAATGGTCATAACCGACATGACTTAGAGTCTTAGACAACTTAAACAATTGAGAATAGACATATTTGACACAAGATATATTATTCATCAAACTTGATTGTTTTTGCTCAATTTTGTAGTCCTTGTTCACAAATGTTTAAAATTCAAATCACATGAGATACTGATCTTGTTACATCACAGATATTAAGCTTAGACCAACACATTCAGATATCTATCACCAACACACACTAAGTCTAGTGAAGCCCACAAAAAATTATGTACATATTTTCCATCAAATTCGACACTTCCGAAAATGATTTTTACTTTTTCAGTTTTGACCATATCGAATTTTTGACTTAACATGTCGACATGTCGAAACTGAATTCCTTTGTCGAATTTCAGCTAAATAATCCAAATCTTACAATCCTTTTTGTGTCAAACTAGTCCATTTCAGATCAAAATTCGTCAAATATACAGTTAGATCAATTTTTGACAAAGTATAGAATAGTATCGAATTTTTGACCAGTTGTCAGAATTTGTGATTTTTTAGTGTTTAATCACAATTGCCTAAACAAACATGCACTAAACATTATAATATCATCAATCACCTTTTTCATCATTAATTTCAAAAAACCCCATTTCAAATCCCTAACTATAAATCGAAATTGATTTCGAAACTCAAGAACATCATAAAAAACATTTGCAAACTGTTAACACCGAAAGATTCTTACGTTTGAGAGAAGAGATAGGTTGTGATCGTTGTAATGAACTCAGAAAAACTTGCTTGTAAGAAAAAATCAAAACCCTATTCTTTTCGATATTAAATTCAGAATGCTAAAAAAATAAAAAATGAAAATTACTATACTATTTAAACCACCGAATTTAGGGTTTGGAGAGTGACACTTTTAGTCCTTAGAGTTTTTCTTTCAAAAATATGTTTAAGAAATGACATATTTAGCCCCTGTTATTTTTTATACCGAATTTTGTTGAAAAAATTTCAAAACTCCCCTTGGAGTATGACCCCTTCACACAGTTAGACCTTTAATGGGATTTTTTTCCTTTTTCAAAGTCCAGATTTTCACAAAAAAATGAAAAACTTCCCCTCGAAAATATACCAATTTTATAGAAAACTATCAATTATTCAAGAATCATAGTTTAATTAGATTTTGAAAGATATTATGAATTTTCAATCATGAATTCAAAGGTGATTTACGTGAAAAGGATATACAAAAACACATGTTTTGACGGTGAGATAACACCTTGTTTATCAAAATTACTCTCCCTCAGATCATGATCCCGTAATGGCATTTAAGAACTTTGATGATCGGAAATTAATCTGATTTGAATGTAGAAGACATTATTCAAGTATTAAATTATGTGTTGTCCTTTTATATATTTTTAATTTTGTAATTTGATTTATGTTTTTGAAAAACATCACGGAAATCTTTTTTTTGGTGTGTTTTTATATTTTTTTAATTATGTATTTTTGTTTTGAAAAATTTCTTTACGAAGCTTTGATGTATGATATTTTTTAAAAATAACTTAGTAAGACTTTTCCAACTGGTGTAGAGTCATACATCACATACCACATGGCGATGCAACTAAGTACTCAAAGCATTCTTTGGGAAGAGCTTTAGTAAATAGATCCGCAAGTTGGTATTCAGTTCTGACAAAGTATAGTTCCACTATTCCCTTCTCAACATGTTCTTTAATAAAATGATACCGGATGTTTATGTGTTTTATACGCGTATGTTGAACCGGATTGCATGAGATAGCAATAACACTCTTTGAATCACAATACATCGGTATCTTGTTGTATTTGAATCCATAATCCAAGTAGTTTGTGTCCGCATCCATAAAGACTTGTACACAACAACGGATAATGATACATATTCCTCATCAGCTTGTAGACATCGCTGTACAATCTGCTATTTAGAACAACTAACTTACGAGCTTTTAACCAAAAAATAGTAAGCCCTCCTGCAAATGCTTTTGCAATCGTCTTTACATCATGCATGGTCCTGCATCTGATATCAATTAGTTGAAATCCAAAATCCTTCGGAATAACCATAATCCCATGTTATAGGACTGTCTTAGGTACCGAAAGATCCTTTTGACCTCTTTGAGGTGTTTGACCGTAAGACGTGCTTGATAACGAGCACAAACAATGGTGGCAAAAGCAATATCTAGTCTATTGGCTGTTACATGAGCCCTCTAGTCATTCAACGATAAGTCGTTTGATCAGTAGGTGTGCCCTGTAAAGCAGCATCAAGTCTCTCACATTCCATATGGTGTGTCTCGTGATATAATCGATCAGAACCAAGATTCTTTAAAAGAATCAATTGCGTAATGTGACTGATAGTAAATATGTCACGGGGTGATTGAATGAACTTTAAGTCCAGAAAAACTTTAATTCCACGCCATCCATAGACATCTCAAAGATATTTTTCATGAGATATGCAAATATTTTGAAAAAACCTCTGGACTGTAGACAAAAATGATATCGTCACCCGTGACTTCTCGTGAACAAATTCAGTCAACAATACCTTAAGTAAAATGATATTCCATTAGAAAAGAATGACAGTTTGTCATACCATGCCCGTGGAGTTTGTTTGAGACTGTATAGAGCTTTCTTCAACCTGTAAATATGGTAGGGAAATATGGGTTAACAAATCCATCAGGTTAGCTATATAAACTTCCTCTTTTAATGGCCCATTGAGAAATGCAGTTTTAACATACATCTGAAAGATAGTGAAGTTTTTATGTGCAACATATGCAATGAACATCCTGACGGCTTTAAGACGAGCAACATGAGCAAATGATTCCTCAAAATCAATGCCTTCTTCCTTCTTGTAACCCTTTGTAACAAGACGAGATTTGTTTCGAATAACAATATTGTCTGCGTCACTTTTTAAATCTTCCAAGCCATTTTGACAGCACTTATATTCTTTCCATATGGTCTAGGAACTAGTTCCCATACGTTTAGTCTCTCGATCTGATGCAGCTCATCTTGTATAGATTCTATCCAGTTGTGATCTAACACGGCTTCTTTGATGTTCTTTGGCTCGAAGGTACTGACGGTTAATGCATACATACATAATTCAGAATCAGTCTGAAGTCTATTTCGAGTCATCACAGGTTTGGATGGGTCACTAATTCCTTGCTCCAAAGGATGAGCTTTTGTCTAGATATGTGTTGAGGGTTGTACTTGGTGGAACTCATGCATATTTAATGGATCTAGGGCAATTGTAGATGACTCGGCTTCTTCAAAGTTTGGAGCATCATATGGAATGAATATCGTATTACCATCAAAATCTACAGAGTCTTCTTGATTGAATTCATCAACATTGTTTAGTGAGATTGGAGAAGTTTGTTCTTCAGATGAAGATACAATAGGAGGAGCCTCTTGTTCTTCGATGGTGATTGAAGATGTCGAAGGTGATTCTTCATTATTGTAAACTTGTTGTGCAACAGAATTGATGGACACCTCAGAAGATATCTTCTCAAAGATTCTTCGTACATTGGCCTGAACAAATTATCCCAAATCCTCTTTAGACGCAGTATCCATGAATTCTGTTGATGAATCATCATTTATGAATCGTTGAGAAACGGGTTCTAGACTGTGTGTTCAGTAAGCCACTGTGTAAGCTCCGATTAAACTGAATGAAATGTTTCTATAGTTTTTTTTAGTTCGTCGATTAAATATTCAAACCCTCTGATGTTCCCGAATAACCAAGTAAGATTCCAATCGCCTTTAGGTTTCATCTTTCCCAAGGTATCTCGATCACGTTGTTTGGATAACAAAGTGAAACCAACTACATGAAATACTCTACATTGGGTTTTCTGTCGTGAAGTATTTTCATATGGAGTCTTGTTGTACCATGGATGTATTATTGACCGATTTTGAGTGAAGCAAGCGATGGGAAGGCTTCGCCTCGGTCTAAGGGAAATTTTGGTAATCGGAAAATAAGGCATTGTGCGTGCATCCTCGCCATGATACGATGCGTCTTTTAAACAACACCAGTTTGTTAAGGTGTTCGAGCAATTGAAAATTGTTGCATAATGCCTAACTTTTCATAATGAGCCTTAAGAGTTGCGTTTTTGAATTCAGTGCCGTTGTCAGTTCGAATTTGTGAATTTTGGCGTTGTAATTTAACTGAACTTGAGCAATAAACTTCTTTATTATCTCTGGAGTCTCATATTTTGTGTGAAGAAAATATACCCATGTGAATCGAGAATAATCATAAACAATCACTAGAATATACTTCTGATACGTGCTAAATACACATACTTATTTCTCGAAAAACGATCTTAAATCCAAAAAACGGACTTAAAATGCCAAATAATGCTTGTTTTGTGTATTACACTGTGCAGGTAATGGGATTTTCAAAAAATGACCAATAAACCAAGGCAAAAATCAACAAAACCGAGCACGAGAATGGAAAGAGCGTGGAAAACCGAAGCCAAAGGCGTACGCATCTTAGTGGGCCAACCCAACCCAAGTTAATGGGCCAAGTCAACCCATTAAACCATCTATACAAAGCCTTATAACAAAGCCAAATCCAGCGCGCCGTTAACCCAAACCCTAACACTTGATTATATCTATTACATCGTTATTCCCAAAAGATGCACCGTATCCTATAAGGGACTAACACGAGACAGTCCTTGGTTTTACAGCCGTTATACTATAAGGGACTAACACCAGCAGTCCCTAACCCTAACACCCGTTATCTCTTTAACCCTAAGTTTGAAATATACTAAAATAAGCCCAAAAAAGGCGGGAAACCCCAAAACAGGGCAAACCCACCCCTTCCATTGCTTCAAACGAGCCCAGACCCTTCTCCAAGGTTCTCATACTCTCTCTAACACACTCCCAGCCCACGTGGCTGCTTCTTATTAGGCTAAGAAGACAAAATTGGACGCGTACAAGAGAAAGGGAAAGTCCAATGAAGGATAAATAAGAGTTTTAATGGTGATTAGGCACAATAATATGAACTTTTCCAAGTAATTATGGAATGATTGGAAGGTAATTGAAGACTCCAGGCTGTTTCACCTCACGAATTGCTCAAGACTCCCCTATAAATAGGGGAGGGTTTCAAGAATGAAGAATCATCTACTTTTTCATTTTTTTAATGTTTAAATTCTTGTTTTTAAGCTTTTTATAAGCACTTATAAGTTCCAAGCATTTGTAAACCTCAATTTTATTCAATAAAAGTCAAGTTCTTTTGTTACTGTTCCATGTTTATTAAGCACTAGAATCAGCCAAAAAGGGAGTGGCTAATTAGGTTTTACCAACATAAGCAAATACGCCTTAAAAACTCTTATCCCCTGATTTCGAACAAAGAGTTTTGTAAGTTTTCACTTTATCACTTCATAGCTTATTTACTGTCCTGCTTATTCTAGTGCTTATTTCTTTCTTGTTATTGCTTATTTATGCTTATTTTGTCTTAAAGAATGTTTTTCATGCTTATGTTATAGTTTAACAGTTGCCTAATTATGTTTTCACTAAATCAGTCTCAAAAAGTCCAAACTAGCTTATTTTGGATCGATTATTGTTAAGTGCTTTTCAGGGTTGGATTTAGCTTATTAAGACTTATTACACTTAGATAAACATCTGTTTTCATAAGTTTAAAGCTAAAACAGTCTTATTCAAGTTTAAAATAAGTTTTTATAATTTTAAAGGGGTGTTTGGGACATCAGCATTAACCAATGTTAATGCTGCTTGACTTTACTTTGGTCTTTAATACAGATTCTATAAGCTCTAAATAAGTCATATAATCTGTTTTGACAAGCTTTTAAGTTTTAAAATTCAGTTTTAAGGTATTCTCTATATGTTCTTTGAATCTGAGGTGCTCTTGTTTGATATTTCAGCTTATTAGCTTAGATTTTGATTTATGGCATTTAGGTGTGTTTTCATGCTGGTTTTTTGGTTCATAATGCAATAGGATATAGTGTGCAACTGTCCATTTTGGTCAATTCAAAATCTATCCAAGTCTGTGTAAATTTTTCTAAGTTTAAAGCATAATTTTTCAAACAGCCAAGGGTTTAATAGTAATAAGTTTGTTTCAGGGTCTGACTTTGAGAATACAAGAAGCTTATACATTAGGTTCAATATGTTTGAGCTTATTTTGGTTTTCAAAGTTCATTTGCTAGCTTAAAACTAGGGCTGCAAAAGCCCTTTTGCCTTTTATAAAAACATTGAAAAAACCAAAAACAGAAGAATCGCTAGACAACATATTTTCAAAAGTCCTTTTTCAAGCTTATTAATAATCCTAAGGCGTTTAATTTATTATTTAATCTTATAGCTTATAGTATTAACATCATCGTTTTAAGTTTTTAAGGATTAACAATTGATTTATAGCGTTGAACAACTACTTGAAAGTCCCCTTTGGCTGGTTTGTGCTAATAAGATTTAACATACAGCTAAGTATTGATATCTTAGCATATGCTCACTGTGTTTGCATAATTGTATTAAAATTTTCTATTAGTTAAGTAAATAGTAATTGTAGCTTATTTAGCCTTTAAGTTTAGCTTTTTCAAAAGCTTATTCACAAAAATTAGTTAAGTAAAAAGCCTAGCCTTTCAAGTTAAGCTGTCATCCTTTTAGACAGCTATTTCCAGCTTATTTGTGGTTTGTATAAAAAGTGGTTTTACAAAAATTGCTTATTTTGGTCTTAAGTTTAGTTTTTTTTAAAAGAAAATAAAAAAATGTTTTATAAAAAGGTAAGGCCACAGGTTTCGAACCTGTGACCTCACCCTTCATACACACACGCTCTAACATACACACCCTTAACCATCTGCGCCCTTGGGACTTTTCTGAAAGTCTTTGGGTGCATTTGGTTTATAAAGGGTTTTTAGCCAAATAGCTTTAAAAGCTGTTTGGCTTATTAACTGCTTAATTTATAAGCTGTTTTCAACCTTTTATTTTCTGCATTACCACTGTTAAAAGTATATATCCTGATTTTTTTAGAATTTTGTAATTTAGTTTAATATTTTTAATAATATTTTAGATTAAAACCGTTTTTAATTCATAATAAAGTAAATAAAAGTCGAAAAAATATAATTCTTTTTTTAAAATTTTCTTTTATCATTTAGGACTTGTTAAAAATAAATTTGCTTTTCTAGTGTTAAAATTTGAAGTTTTAGGTTTTTAGGGTTCGTTATTTAAATCCCGTTAACGTTTTTTTTTTCGTGATTAATTTTTAAATGCTTTAGTTGTTTGCTTAATTTTACATGTTTTAGCGTTTTCATTAGTAGAATTAGAATCCAAACAAAAATCTTGAACTTTTCAAAATCCCGATTACAAACGTCAACGCGAAGTTCAATTCACGCCTCGTTGGAACAAAAACGACCCGGGAAACGACTAGAAGGGGTTACCTTCAAAATTGATACTTACCGGAAATATTTTTTTCGTGAGTTGGTTTGTCGGCTGTTAAAAGTGATTTGCCAATTCACCTATATAATATATAAATATATATATAGTAGTATAAATATATTATAAATATATATAATATATATATATATATATATATAGATATATTATATAGTATATTATATATAATATATATATAAATATATATTATATATATAATATATATATATATATAAATAAATATACACTGAATGACCTCACGACCAACTTCTTTCCATTAATGGTTTCTACCCTCATTGGCCCGTATAAGTCCATATGTAGCAATTCCAATTTGGAATGAGTGCTTGGAACCAAGTTAGGTTGATGAGAATATTTCTTGCTCTTTCCCCGCTCAACATGCAGAACATAGACGATCTTACTATAATTAAATTTTGGAAGACCATCAACAAAGTATCATGTTTGATAAGATCGTTAATGGTATCGAAGTTTAGATGTGAGAGTTTACGGTGTTATAACCATGACTTTGTTGAAGTGGCTTTGGATAGTAGACAAACATGTGAAGAAGCAGCCATATCTGAAATGGAGATAGTATACAAATTGGATTAACGAGCTCTTTGTAAGCAATCCTTCTCCTTCCAATTTCACACATAGCAAGTTTTAGAGCAAAAAGAAACTTTGTGTCTTAGGCCTTCAACATAATTGATGTGTCGTTGTGTGGTGTATGTTTTATTGATTTAAGTTTTAAATTTATATTGTGCCGACTAAACCAAAAACAACACTTTAACGGGCAGTGTACCTATTCGGTAGTAGTTTCGTGGTAAGTAAGGTGTCGCACACTTGAAGCAAGGTTAAACCTATAGAAAAATCAATTAATTAATATCTTAGATATCCTAGTCTATGTTAATTCTATTCCTATTCAAAGCCTATGTCAGACTAAATCCTAATTCTAACGGAAAAGGGGTTTCAGCCTATAGACTGGCACGGATTTGGTGTGACTATAATCAATTCAGACACTTTAACACACGTAAGCTAATTAACTAAAAAAAAAACGAACGTCTAGCCAATTATATAAGAAAACTGTATTAACCATTATTAATCTGATATAGAAATTTGTGTTTGTTATTAGTGCAATGTATTTCTTCTCTCGAGGTGGCATATCATTCTTAAGAACTAAGGCGTTACATCAACATAAAACCTAGCACATTAATTCTGTCAAAATTAAAGCATCCACCCATAAAGCATCCCTTATTTGTTGATTACAATCTATCTTAGGGAAAAAATCAATGATGATCTTGTAAACCCTAGCTCAAGAGACTTACCCACTTACCGTTTGTGTTTTTTTTGGGGTTTTGGGTGGTGTGTTGTGTGTGGTGTGTGTTTTTTTTGGGTGTGTGTTTTTTTTTTTTTTTGGGGGGGGTTTTTTTTTTGGGTTGTGGGGGGGTTGTGGGGGGGGTGGGGGGGGGGGGGGGGGGGGGGGGATGTTGGGTTTGTTGTTATATTGTGATATGTAAATAATTTATTTTTTTTGATAGGGTGTTGGGGTTTTTTAATTGTGTTAGATTTAATTATAGTTATTTTAATGGGAAATATCCAATTAACTAGTTAAGGAAAGAAGAGTAGACTAGACAATAATTAGAAGGAAATAATTTGTGATCCTATGATTCTAGATATAAAATTAACTAATATGGAGAGCTATCCAGAATCTAGATTACTTGGTCCGGTATCACTAGATCCATTGAATGATGTGTACGCATACAAAATGCGTAAACAATTATATAATTGATAAAACATAAATAAGCATTCAATGATAATCAAGAAATCAAGATAAACAAATACCAAACAATTCAGATCTTCATTATAATGGCTAATACCCGAAGGTATTAGCCTTCAAACGTCATAATAAATAATAAAAGCAATTAATTAGCAAGGTAAACTAATCTGAGTAACGAATATACCAAAAACTGAACGATTTACTAAAAGTATATGAAATTACACTTTGTAATCCTATGTAAATTGATAACGTTGCTCACCTCTTTTGGCTTTTTTTCTCCTCTGAAAATTGACTTTTATGGTTTAGGTATCGAGAATATAATTTAGCACACTTAAAACTTGTTTTTAAGTTTTCTATTTATACTGTCTGGAAGTCGGTTTTTCGAACGGCCGTATCTAAGGATACGACGTATTGGATTTCCTTGGAGTATGACCACGCTTGATATCTTCCAGAATATTCACATACTATATCTTGAATACAATGTATTGAGTCTCTCTGGATACGACGTATTAAGCTTTATTCCTTTGTGGTCTTTGGTGAGTGCAGGCACGGATACGCCGTATCTTCCTTGATGGATACGGCGTTAGGTTCTACAATTGTAATCATCCCAATATCATCATGTTAAGCTCCTAGAATGCGCGCCATTAGCTAACTTTCACAAATTACTCCATAATTTACGCAATTCTCAATATAAAATGATTAAGTAACAATCTTTACCATAACTATATCAAAATGAGTTAATAACATGGATAATTGGATGCTATACAAATAGACGTTGATTGATGTCACAAATATCCCCATTGAATCCTACTTGTCCTTAAGTAGCCTTTAGAAGTATATAAAAATGTACCCCTAAGGATATTTTATCCCTGATAAGCATTTATTTGATCTATTACAAGTACACAACTAAACACCCATCAATGAAATAGGATAGATAAAATCACTCCAAATCACCTCACTAATCTATGTGGGTACATGTAACTAAATCGCTTAATGCTCGGTAGTGATGAAGTATTTTATTATAAAGCTTGGCAGGATACATATCTCCACCACTAAAGCCAAGGAGTAACAAGTTTATAAAGGTAAATATGGGTTTTTGTATGGAAAGACTTACGGTTGATCATTCTACAATCTTTCACCAGAAGTACCACTCCAACGAGGCATCTGAAGCACACATTCATGGCCGTAACAATAGAATAGACCATGCCTGTTCGATCACATCCTTCATTCGAAATTTACCAACGGGTTAGGATGAAAAATGATATAGTGAGTAGAACCTCTAACTTTCACCAAAAGTCGTAAACCAACAAGGTATGAGACATGTATATATGGCCGTAACGACAGAATAGACATGCATGTTCGTATGAATCCTCATTCCCGTAAAACCAGCAGCTAATCATTAGGTGAGAGGGAAGTAAATTGTTGTTATGTAAAAATCAAGAAACAAATAGATTAAGCCTAAAGTACAAGTTGCTAGACACTATTTTCCTGACCGATACCAATGATAGACACAACTAATTACAACATCTTGATGCATAGATAAAAAACAACAACCAATTGGCAAAAATCTGTAACGGTCAACTTCCCAATCATCCTAAGAACTTTACAGTACTCTACAAGGGTAATGGCGAATATCTTCACTTTTTACAATACTCTACACGTTGATTTTTTTTAGACGTATCACGATAATCGATCTTCGTGAATTCATTGTAATGCTCTTTGCGATGATTATCAACAAACTTCATTACTCTCATTTGTATATTTTGATTTTTTTATGCTAACTATCTTCAAATCTACGGTGTAATTTCACCAACTTCACGATCATCAAAAATTTCGGATATTTTCCTTTGGATAGTTTTTCTTTCGGATTCACCAATAATTGTGACTGTACTAAAAATCACATGATTTTTGACTGACAAATATACATTCCCATTTGCATGTGCAAATTTATCCAACCGAAACAAAGATAGAAAATGACACAAAGACTCAGGAGAACAAACACTTTACACTATAAGGCAACTATCAACTGTAAATTAACTTAATCTAACAGGCATATTAAGGTGTAAGGGTGAACACAACAATTATTGTGTAATTCCTAAAGGGAATGGCTCTACGGGTTTTCTAATGTTCTTCACACTAAAGATGAGAAGAGAGCTGAAAAGGGTTTAAACGGGAGGTTAACTGACCGTTTAGTTAGATAATAAGCCACATTTAAAGGGCGATTTGGAGAATCCTAAAATTTATCAATTAAATAAGTTACTCCAATTAAATCCATAATACACATTATTGTGGTCCTCCGATGATATACCAAGCCAAGTCTAAAGTCCACTACATCACCGTACAGCTCATAATTTGGTTGGAATTTTAGATAAACAATATGGAAACGAAAAGGTTAAATCCTCCATAATATCTAACAAGGGTTATTGTGAGCGGTTATGTACAAGTAATATCACAAAATAGCTTGATTTTTTTAATTTTACATAAATTAAGCATTTCAATATGAAAAATAGAAATTAAAATTATCCTAATTCCATCCCTACTTGAATTATACAACGTCCTCAGTTGTAATATATAAAACATTAAATACGGGATTTAAAATGAATTAGAATGAGAAACTCCCATGATATTTGCTCAGTAGATTCTTCAAGTTGCGTTTATGAGCAAGATTGTGTGCTAGAAAAGCGTCTGAATCCTAGCACGAACAACACACGTAGAATTCTAGAAAATATGCATTCCACCAACTTCGTCGATATTTTTTGTCACGAGGTCCTGTATAAAATATAGGAAAAACATGTGCATTCCTATCTTGGTACCTACGGTTAATTTAAACTTAAACTAAACAAAATACGGGTCAGTTTTGGTGGATACGGTGTATCAGGTTAGTGAATACGCCGTATTCTAGAACTGACAATAAAGTTTTTAAAGTGCAATAAAGAATAAAGACTGATAATGTCCAGACAATCAATACGCCGTATGGTATGGAGCAGATACGCCATATTGATATCTGGATTACAGACTCGAAAAAATTACAATAACAATCCAAGGTATATCTCCATGAGAAGCACTAAAGATAATTATCGCAGACTTAAAGTTAACACATACTACAGCTAAACTCACAATCCAACACATCCCGCTAACGTACCCGCGTAAAGCCCATTCTTATGTCTTCGCATTTCGAATGTAATCGGGACCTAGTATTCAAAGCCATAGTAGAACCCCATAAGCTTTTGAATGTCATGCTATAATTCCATTTCAACACTTCTTTCGTCACTTACCTTCAACACATTGTAAAGGGAAATTATCCCGTTCGAAACCGTTTTTGTATTAATACCAATTTCTCTTAAGAAAGGAACCCCAAAAATAACACGCCATTCCATCTTCACGAAAAACATCCATAACCTCCAATACTGCAAAGTCAAGACACAACAGAAAAGATTAAACAAAAATAAGCACAATCATTAAGGATCCTACAACATAATCACTATGTAAACCATTTAATACTTTCATATATGAAATATAAAACTTTTTAGACATCACATTGACATACAATAACGGGAAAAAGTTAGCGTGAGTAAATTCAAATCCTATCATGCATGAAAACTTTAAGTTGTGTGGCCACAATCCTATGTGGATATTATCATGTCATCATCACAATAACTAGGGTAATCATCAATTCTATAAACTAGATCTCAACCATAGTTTTGAATTCCTCAATTAGCTCACCTTTCTAAATGGTGGGCATCAAATCATCTCCTTGATTTCTCCTAAGCTTAAATGGTTCGTTTAGATCATTTAATTCAATGTAATCTTCCAAGAAAGGGTCTAATGATCTATTTAACACCAAAGTCTCTCCCATTAGCCTAGCTTCTAAATCAAGTTCCATTCTTTCTCTCAAACTTAGCATGTAGACCCTCTTAATTAAACTACTAGCAGGTTTAACACTTGTGAAAATAATCCTT
Organism: Tanacetum coccineum; assembly: GCA_026074375.1. NCBI lineage: Eukaryota > Viridiplantae > Streptophyta > Magnoliopsida > Asterales > Asteraceae > Tanacetum > Tanacetum coccineum. The sequence continues at coordinate 62,425 of BQNB010017871.1, forward strand.
TCTTCCCCGACCCTTAAAGTAATCTTTCTTTTGTAAACATCAATCTTAGCACGGGCGGTAGACAAAATGGTCTTCTGAGGATCAATGGCACTTTGATATCCTCATGCATATCAGAATTAAAAAGTCTAAGCAGGAAATTAAATTGCCAATTCCTACTAGTACGTTTTCAGCTATTCCTTTTGGATATTTCACTGTCCTATCTGCCAATTCCACTATCAACCTAGTGTGAGCTAATTCGCCTAATCCATAAGTTAAGGTAGGTCGAGAGAGGCATAACACTAACGCTAGCTCCTAAGTCAACAAGGGCATTGTCAAAGCAAGTATTATTAATAAAGCAAGAAAGTGAAACTCTCTGGGTCTTTCTTCTTTCAAGGTATGGTGTTATTGATATGTAAAGCTCCATAAGCTTCCGTAAATTTTGGTCCATATTCCCTCTTCTTCTTCACAATAATGATTATCCAAACTACTTGGAAAAGGAATCGTCGTTGAGTCTTGACAATGTATAACAGGTTTTACTTGTTCTGTCCAGTGGATACGGCGTATTAGGATGATCTAATACGACGTCTCGAGTATGAATCAGCTTCAATAGTGGTTGAAATAGACTTGACTTGGTCTCATCGGGTATTATTTCAGTGAGCTTGGGTAGGCTTTCAATCCTTTTTCCTGTAGTACCTAGCTCCAATTGCCCGATTAAATTTCTAAAGTTTGATTGATGTTCCCTTGGTTCCCTATGGCAAGCATCTATCGTAGCTCGATTTTCTTTAATCAAATTGAATTTTCTTCGTGTCCCTCTTTGCTGATTCACTCATAATATGCTCAATGTATCTCCCTAGGAATTACTTCATTCTTGGTACGAAGGATTTGCGTTGTTTCTTTGATAGAATCCTGGAGCTGCTGCTCTATATCCCCCTCCTTGAAAAGGTCCACCAAATTGCGTGTAGTAAGCTTCTTCTAGGGTTATCCCTTCTTCTTTTAGTGGGCAATCTTTTAGTGTAAAATGGGTCCCTTGCATGATTCACATCCTACTTGAGCAGCATAAACTTTTTTCATTCACCTTTTTGATCTCTCTTCCTAGATTGTTCAGTTGTGCTTGTATAGCAGCCAGTCCGTCAGAAGTCTCAGTACTTCTTCTCTAATGTTTCATTAATGCCATTTTTAAGAGATATTTTGCATTTCTTGGATGGCTTTTTAAGCATCCTGCATCTGTCATGGTTGGAACGACACCTCTTGAGTCAAGAATCTGTCGTGTTGGAACATCCAACCCATTGTAGAACAAAATTACCTCCTGCATCTCAGTCAAATAGGTTGAAGACACTTCATCAAAGTTCCTTTAAAATGCTCGCCATGCCTTTGATAAATGGTTTCATCTGTTCTTTGCAGAAAGTTTTTGATTTCCCCTATTTCTTTGCAGTTCGACCAGGGTATTAGGGCAAAAACTTATCTTAAGATCTTCCCAAGTTTTGATCGAACCAGTTTGGTTTTGTTTTCTAGCCAACGACTTGTGGCTCCAGTTAAGGATATAGGGAAGACTCGAAGCATTAGTTGATCTACAGTGATATTAGGAAACATGAAATAAGTCAACGTTTTCAAGAACATTCTCCAAATGTGTTCATATTTCATCCTTTAATATCCGAACCCGCTAAATGTGTTTTCTCGAAGCTCCTTAAGAAATTGGCCTTTCATTTTAAAACTATCTTTTTCCTCAATCTTAGGTCTAGAAACTCCTGATCCATAGTTCGTTGGGGTCTTGCTTATGTATTGCTATGATGGATGATATCATTTCATCACTAAAACACATAAATAAGAAAACGATTTTAGAGAGAGAAAGAACTAGAGAGAGAGAGATAAATGAGAGAAAAATTGTACTTGTTAAGAAAAGAAATGAGACGCAACACCCTCTCTATACATGGAGAGGGATTTAAATAGTACATAGAGTGGACAAGCCTTGTGGGCTTTCTTATATGTCATTAGGCCGGACCAACTTACTAATAGGCTTTAAGCCCGACACTAATGCCAAAAGCTAATATGTAATTCCTGGTAAAACTATGTTTTTCCTATAACCAAGTCACGAGAATAATAAATGACCATCACTTTACTAAAAACACGGCTAACAATCTCCCCCCTAAACAATAAATAAATAAAAAAGAAAGAAGGGGGGGGGGGGGGGGGTGAAAGGTGGTCATTCAATTGTGGATCCTTCTTGTGACGTCTTGAGTCTTAGAGCCTTGTATTCTTGGGAATTCTTTTGAAGATCCTTTTGCATGCTTGTGATCTTAGATTTTGATATTTAACTTGATAATCATTAAAAAAATACTAATATCGTAGTCTTTGGCCTTGATTTGTCTTGACTATTGAGATCTTTGAATCTTTATCCTTGAATCTTTATGCTGCCATGCGATCTTGTGTCTCCACCCTCATGCTCAAGGTCTTGAAACCTTGCTAACAATCTCCCTCAACATTTTCTTTAACTTGATTACTTATACTACATCATGATAGGAGTAGTACTTGATCCACCTGTGTGATATATCTTTGTTATTATCCGGCAATCTTGTCAAAAATGTTCTTTTGAGGAAGTGCTTGTATATCATATATATATATATATATATATATATATATATATATATATATATATATCTTTGTCGATTGAGCATAAGGTCTTGAATTTTAACTTTGCTAGAAAGAGGTTATAACGCTGTCACTTATACCTAAAAATTGATGTTAGTGATAAACAACAGATATAGACGAATATGGATTTATCATTCGTCTTGAGTTTGGTTACATTAATCTCTGGTTCTGTGAGGACCGTTTTACAGTATAAATATTGTACCTGTGATCAGGTAGGTTCAATTTAGAAGAACCTCCTTGACAGGGTTTCCAACTCAAAGTATTAGATCCTCTAATGCGATTGCATTAGATTCACCGTACTTGCTTGTTCTCATTACCGGAATATCTCAAAGCAGACAACACGGTAAGAGTGAATCAGATAGTTACTATCTTTCTGATTGAGTCGTCAATTCATATACTGGACCAAAATCGATATCCAGTTAACACAAGCTTGATTCATTTAGAATCTCGCAAGTCACCTATCGCAGAGCTGTTTGATGTTGACTCTGGAAGGATTTCCAATCATCACTGTGAATACTAAAGAGTTTCACTAAGAATGTTCTGGCAATTACCACAAGGATAATGCGTAGGACTTTTTGATACCAAATGTTTTATAATGATGTACAACATTTTGTAAATTAGAATTTTTGTCCTAGTGAGATTTTTGATGGATTTCGTTGGCTCTAGACTCTATAAGTGCACATTTGTTATTCGGTAATCGGAGGCTGGAGCGGACTGCCACCTTTTCAATATCAACAATTTTGGAATGAGAAAGCTGATAAAAACATGTTGATCTCCGTGGGAAATGAAACATAAATTTTTTGAGAGATTCTGAGTGACTAGGGACGGTTGTGCATTGCATCACTGGGTGCATGATGACAATCTTCAATGTCAGTAATCATCATTGTGATTCTGACAACAGATGTATTGACCAGATTTCTGCCTAGGTGTATAGAGGGCTTCCTTCTTTTCACCCTTTATCTGTACAATTCTTTTTCATTCTTCAACCCCTTTAGTGCTTACCGAAACTTCATGACTAGTACATTGTTGGGTTTGTTCCAGCACTAGCTCCATCTCAATTGGTACTATTCCCTTATTCTCACTTTACTCATTTTTTCAATCATACCTAGGACTTCTACTCTATCTAATGGAGTGTTCCTGGGTAGATCCCTCCGGTTCTGGCTGGATCGTGGAACAAATATACCTAACCTTAACCGTCTTATAACTCCTTAAGAAACAATAGTTGGTCGATCTTTGGGGTATTGCCATGAAGATCTATAAAACCATTTGATAAAAATCAATCAATGTGTTTGAGAAATCATTTGAGACACATTGAGTGTTTCTAGAGTTACCAAAAAGCTCTCCCTACACATATGCACCATATTATGAAAGATTTTTGCACATGCGAGGTTTAGGAACACACTTATAGATTGAAGATCTTATCTATTATTAATCTGTATAGATCATATTTTAATCACTATTCTCCCCCTCAAAAATTGCATATGTGTTGACAATTTTTTGAATTATTAGTGAATTAAAAACAAGTTAATGTTCGGGATTCATATGAGTCTACCTAAGTCTTGGGAGAACAGGAGTGCATGCAAATGAACTAACTATGATACTCTCCCTTAATTATAGAATAAAGTGAAAACTTGGAGTGGGAGTTTGTTGAGCATACAATTTTAAAAGAATTTGAATTTTGTTTTGAAAATATCTTGAAAAATTATGCTCAACAGAAAATGATGTCAGACTTATCGTATTAATTATCATTTCTTTAGTGCTTCTCTTGAGCATTCAAAACTTTGAATGTTTATATGACATTGCTCAAGACCGAGAAGATATAAACTTCCTGTTGTTTAGGATAAATGGACATAAATGAACATTTTCCTTTCTTTGGAGACCAAGTCCTAAGCTGACATTTACTTAGACGTCGTAGAGAAAAAAATTTGAAAGGACATGTTTTGAAAGCATTTGAAACTCTCGCTCGAACTTCATTTATATACCCGTGTCAATATTAATCAATATATCTAGGTACGTAAATGTTATTGATTGACGAGAGACATGTCGGAGAAGATTATTTTTGGTATTTTTTGAAAATTTTTGATTTTATATTTTTGTAGTTTCTTTTTCTTGGTTTTATATTTTTTTATTTTCTTTTTCAAAAATATTTATAAATCAAAATAAAGAGAAAGATCAAAATATTTACAAGTCGAAGTTTCCATCAGCAGTGATAGTTGTTGCTAGAGTTGTAGTAGATGAAGTTGAATCTTGTTGTTATTGACGTTTATTGGATGCATCAGCAGTAGTAACAGCGGAAGACTTTGAAACAACTTGATTTTCTCTATTTGAATAATTCGTCGAACAAATGACCGAATAGACTTTCTAACTCTATCATTGACGTCATGACTACCATATCTACTAAAGTGACATGAGGAGAGAGTGTTGAACACAGAATTTTAAAAGATTTTGAAAATCCTTTTGAAAAATTGTGTTCAACTATTTTGAAAACAAGAAGATTTCTCTTCTTTTTAAGGTAAAGCGCACTGAAGCGTACACTCCCCTTTTATTTGAAGCTCGGGTTATGCACTGAAGTGTACATAAACCATTTCTAGACGTACTCAGAAGACAGCTAGCGGATAGATACATTAATTCTTCCTCTGGAGTTTCGAAAACCTACCAAGAAAAGAAGTAAAACTAGGAAACCCTTTGTTTGTAGGTTCCTGAGGGTTAGAAGCACTTGCATTATCACATATAGATGTGTCAAACTCACTTTTGTTGTTATTGGATGAAGTTATTTTTCCACAAATGTCAAAAATTCTACCAGTTGGTAACCACCTAAGGAAAGATCTAGGTTTACTAGGCCTAGATAAAGCAAGTCTGTCTTCAGAACTTAACGTCTTTGATTTCTTGACATTTGCCTTATGTTTCTTTTGATTTGCACTTTTTGAAACATTAGCACTTTGGTTTTTCTTCCTAGATTTCATGCCATTCACATACTGAAGCACACATTCATCATGATTAGCGGTAATTAGACATTGCTTATATGTAGCACAAATAACCTCAAAATTTTCATTTCTAATTGCAAGCTTAATGTTATTACATTCAGATGACGTATGGTACAGATAGTCAGAACACTGTAAACTCTTATGGTTTTCTTCTATTTTCTCTAACTTATTCAAGAGGAAACTACTTTTAGACTTAAAAGGGACCTTATCACTCTTAGGATTGCTCCTAGGCTGTGGTCTTCTGGTCTTAGTAAAGCTTTCAACGTTTTTAAGAGAGAAACCATTTGTGATTGAATTTACATCTTTCTTAATGAAGACATAAGGTTGTGAAATAGTGATCGGTTTTGTCCTAACGCTTGCTTTTACATGTTTGTTAGGCACAAAGTTATCTACCCTAGGAGCTTTAAAAGGATTAATCCTAAAGATTCCTAGAGCAATCACTCTTTCATTGTTCACAACTGTTGATTCACGTGAGGAAAGTGTTGAGTTTGAAGTGACTGGTTTTGACAACGCATTCGACTCACCAACCTTAGAAATAACCTTAGATTTAGGAAGAGGAGTTACATAATACAAATTTTGGTCCAGAAGAAGAAGGTGGTTTTCCCAAGACTGATTGCTTTCTGAACTGAGTATTCACACTCATACCTTTGGTTGTGTCCTTTTGTTCAGATTCATTATCAAATAATTAGGCTCGTAGCTTAGCATTTTTATAGATCGTGTCATGTAATTTGTTTTGCAAAGAGTCAATTATTTTTTTGGTTTGAGTTCGTGTCACAGAGATAAAGTCAAACAGGTTCTTGTATGTAGTCATAAGGTGAGCATTTTCTTTAGCATAATTCAAAGCCTGAAACTCTAATTCCACATTCTCATTCTCTAGTTTCTAAGACAAAGGATCAAGGGTATTTAATACACATGAAGTATTCTTACTTTTACTATTGAGATCTCCCAACTGAGCTTGCAACTGTTCAATCTTTTGTTGCATGTCGTTATAAGCTTTATCGTATGAAATTTTATCATATTTGCATTCTTCACATTTTTTGTACCAATCATTCCAAAGTTTAGCATATTCATTCTCCTTTTTAATGATACAAATTTTAAAACGTTCTTTCGTACGTTCAAGCTCTGTTTGGAGATTGGATGTATCTATAACAGAATTACTTTGCACAATAGACATA